>JAACNH010000947.1:52477-119616 GCA_019447015.1 Hymenochirus boettgeri | reverse complement strand
TCTGCCCCCGAAGGTTGGTTCCTATTTTTTGGAGGGAATTTTAAATATCCAATTCCCCTCCAGTCTATAATCCAGGTACCATACATGTCACATTCAAAATAATATCATGATGGTCCATAACTAATTTTACCCAACAGAACAAGACCAAATACGACATATCTGGGATATTGTAGGCCTAGGAATGATAATATCTCAAGTTTGGCTCGGGCTATGATATTATGTCAGGTATCTATAAATGCAGAATTAATTACTGGATACACTGGGGTTATTTATGAAAACCTACAATAATTCTACATCCTGAATTATTAAGGAATATGAATGGCCTTTGATCTGCCAGTTGGTTTCTGTTCAAATCTCAACTAGCAGATTGCCTGCTGTTCTGGTTGCCTGTGGGTCTGAGACAGTGTTTGTATATTACAGGGCCTTCACACCTTGCCCCTTTGAAATCAGGCCTCTTGCTAGATCAGCTAACAACACCAAATGGCACTGGCTTTGGGAAAGGAAGCAGGGCTTACAAGTTAACATGAATTAACCCTGTGATTATCCATGACAGGGAACAATGTGGGAGCTGCCATACTGCTGGATCATGCCAATATGGTGCAATTTCAGATATTGTCTATGGCGTTTTACATTGCACACCTGTTCATCACAAGAGATACTATATAATATTGAGAATTACTGGTATTAATACATATACTGTAGCTCTGGTTTGTACAGAGATATTATATAACATTGAGAATTACTGGTATTAGTACATATACTGTAGCTCTGGTTGGTACGGGGATACTATATAATATTGAGAATTACTGGTATTAATACATATACTGTATTTCTGGTTGCTACGGGGATACTATATAATGTTGAGAATTACTGGTATTAATACATATACTGTAGTTCTGGTTGATACAGGGATATTATATAATATTGAAAATGACTGGTATTAATACATATACTGTAGTTCTGGTTGGTACGGGGATACTATAAAATGTTGAGAATTACTGTATTAATACATATATTGTAGTTCTGGTTGGTACAGAGATACTATATAATATTGAGAATTACTGGTATTAATTAATACATATACTGTAGTTCTGGTTGTTACAGAGATACTATATAATATTGAGAATTACTGGTATTAATACATATACTGTAGTTCTGGTTGTTACAGGGATACTATATAATATTGAGAATCTAGGCAAGTGTATAATTTTTCTGATACAGAGTAAGCAATACGTGGAAATATCTGCTTCTGCGTACCCAGCCTTAAAGAACAAGCAACCCCAGGACCATTGAGCTACTTCTGTTGGTCAAAGGATCCCTCGTTCCTGTTTGATTTTCTCTGTTGGTTATTCTATTAGATCATACTTAAAATGACTGCGTGTTATAGTGTTTATCAAAAGCGGGTAGGGGTTACTTTCAAAAGATGAGACAGAAAGGTTTCTAGTGAAGACAAGATCCAAGAAGTGGCCATCCTTATGCATACCGGTAGTCATCCACTGATGAAGATCAAATGAGGATGGTAAGTGAAGAAAACGAGAGGGCCAGGATAGAGCAAGTTGCCAATGTGACAGTTGAAGTCACCCAGAATTGACAGGAACTGTCATTAGAGAGAAAGAAGTAAGCGTGTCTCAAAGTCTGAGAGGAAGTTAGCCGGGGATTCGTGGATGGGTCTGTATTCCACAGCTACACGTAGCGAAAGGGAAAATAGTACAGTTGTGAACCTCAAGGATGTGAACTAGAAGGCCGGTGGGGAGATGTTGACATTAAAACAACGGTGGGGGGAAAAAGAGGCCAACACCTCCACCACGACCCATGAGCGAGGTGTATGGGAGAGAGAAGACCTCCTGTGGTAACAGAGGCTCACACGCAGAGTCGTGTAGGGAGAGTCAGTTCAGTTAGGTGAAAATTCTTAGAATAGAAAGGTTGTGAATAATTGTGGATTTGTTAGAAAGGACTGAATATTAAGCAAGCACAGGAGAAGGGCAATATGAAGAGGGTATTAGAGGAACGGATAAAAGGTTAGAGGCACTAGATCTACGAGAATGGCAGAGAAAGGGAGAGTAGGGCGAGGACAAAGGAAAACTGAGATATTACAGGGGCCAGGATTAGGAGATACACTCCCAGCAACAATCAGTTGTACCAACCAGAACTACAGTATATGTATTAATACCAGTAATTCTCAATATTATATAGTATCCCTGTACCAACCAGACACACGTTATGTATTAATATCAGTAATTCTCATATTATATAGTATCCCTGTACAACCAGAACTACAGTATATGTATTAATACCAGTAATTCCAATATTATATAGTATCCCTGTACCAACCAGAACAACGTATAATGTATTAATACCAGTAATTCTCAATATTATATAGTATCCCTGACCAACCAGAACTCAGTATATGTATTAATACCAGTAATTCTCAATATTATATAGAATCCCTGTACCAACCAGAACAACAGTATATGTATTAATACCAGTAATTCTCAATATATATGTATCCCTGTACCAACCAGAACACAGTATATGTATTAATACCAGTAATCTCAATATTATATAGTATCCCTGTACCACCAGAACTACAGTATATGTATTAATACCAGTAATTCTCAATATTATATAGTATCCCGTACCAACCAGAACTACATTATAGTATTAATACCAGTAATTCTCAATTTTATAGTATCCCTGTACCAACCAGAACTACAGTATATGATTAATACCAGTAATTCTCAATATTATATAGTATCCCTGTACCAACCAGAACTCAGTATATGTATTAATACCAGTAATTCTCAATATTTATGTAGTTCCCGTACCACCACCAGAACTACAGTATATGTATTAATACCAGTAATTCTCAATATATTTTGTTTTGAACTTATCCAGGCATTTTTAAAGCTATCAATGAACATGCCATTACCACATCTGCTGGATGACAGTTCCACAGTTTCCCCGTTCCCCATTAATATATTTATATAAGTGATCATACGTCGCTTCTCCAATGAAAAAGCCCTAACTGGTCTAATCTGCCAGCTTAGTCAAGCCCTTCCAATCCCTTTATTATTTTAGTTGCCCTTCTCAGAACTGCTTCAATTTCCAAGACTGGAAATTTCCAAAACTGCATATTCCAAATGAGGCTTTACAGTGCCTTGCTAGATTGAATCTATTCCCCTCTTATACAAACAATATCTTGCTAGCTCTAGCCTTAAGGTTCGTACAGGGGACAAATGCCTACCCATGGGTTGCTCCATTTCATGCGCCTACTTTGAACTATTTAGTACCTTCCTGGAATGGGTGGTGAAGTTCGTGTCAGGTTTTAGCACGGTACTACACTACTTGGACGATTTCCTTTTCCTGGGCCCAGCGAACTCTGCTCAATGTGCAACATTATTGCAGGTGATGCAGCGGATGTGTAAGGATTTTGGGGTGCCTCTGGCGGCCGACAAAACGGAGGGCCCATGTACAACCATTAAGTTCTTGGGTTTAGAGATCGATTCGATTGCCATGGAGTGTAGGCTGCCTGGTGACAAGCTACAGGAACTTTTGGAGCTCATAGGTCAGGCTAGGGGTTGCAAAAAATGGAAGTTGCGTCAGATCCAATCTCTCCTAGGAAAGCTTAATTATGCCTGCAGAATTCTGCCCATGGGCAGGGTTTTTTGCAGGCGTCTGGCTCAAGCAACAGCCGGGGTGAAAAGCCCACACCACTTTGTGAGGCTGGGCAGGGAAGTGAAGGAAGATCTGGCAGTCTGGGCAGCTTTTCTGGTGCAGTTCAACGGAAAAGCAGTGTGGCAAGACCAAAAAATTGAGAATAGCGCCATCCAACTATTTACCGACGCGGCAGGAAAAGGGGGTTACGGAGCGTACTTGGACGGCCTCTGGAGCGCGGAAGGCTGGCCTGGTCATTGGCACTCAATGGGCCTCACAAAGAACTTAACGTTCCTGGAATTGTTTCCCATTTTGGTAGCGTTAGAGTTATGGGGAGATAGGCTGGCGCGCAAACATTTAGTGTTCCATTCTGATAACCTAGGGGTAGTGCACGCCATCAACAATCTCACGGCTTCCTCCCCCCCAGTGCTTAGGCTGCTAAGGCATTTAGTCCTAAAATGTCTAAAACTTAACCTGTGGTTCAGAGCAAAACATGTCCCGGGCGTAGAGAATGTAATTGCTGATTCCCTTTCTCGCTTCCAGTGGGACCGGTTCTGGCATGTGGCACCTACGGCAGAACGGGTGGGAGTTCCTTGTCCAAGTTGGTTGTGGAGTCTGGGGGAAGGCAAGTGGCAGCCCTGGTAGAAAAATCGGTGGCGCCTACTACTTGGGCGAAATACAGCAAAGCATGGAAAGTATGGGAAATTACGAAGGAGAATCTCCTGAGTGGAGGGTTTCCCCCTAATAACTGCGATCTATTGTTAGCCTGGATCAGCAAGATGTATGCGGAAGGGGTTTCCATAGCCATTCTGAATAGCAGAATCTCGGGTTTATCTTTTGGTTTTAGGATTTCCAGGCAGGAAGACGTAACGAAGGACGCAATAGTCCGCCAAGCGCTGAAAGGGTACAGAAAGGGAGGGGCGACGCGTGACAGACGTAGGCCGGTTTCATTTAGTTTGTTACAATCAATAAGCAGGTGTTT
Source organism: Hymenochirus boettgeri (assembly GCA_019447015.1). NCBI lineage: Eukaryota > Metazoa > Chordata > Amphibia > Anura > Pipidae > Hymenochirus > Hymenochirus boettgeri. The sequence continues at coordinate 114,980 of JAACNH010000947.1, read as the reverse complement.
AGATCAAATTTGCAGTTCTCCTTTTGAGCGTGTGTTATTTCAGTTGGCTTTCTCTCTGGCATTTTTTGGGGCCTTTAGGATTAGCGAGCTGGTGAATCCCAGTAAGGCTAGGGCAGGAATACTCCGGCGGGAGGACGTAGGCGAGAGGGACGGGGGTCTTCAAATAAAATTTTGGCGATCTAAGACAGATCAAAGGGGGAGAGGCACCCATATCTTCTTGTGGCCTATGGGTAGGGAAACGACCTGCCCAATTCACTGCTTTAGGCAGTTCCTAGCGATTAGGCCGGATCGGCCAGGTCCCTTACTGATTCACGAGGATGGTTCCTTTCTGTCCACTTTCCAATTCAGGGCAGTTTTTCGCAAGTGTTTAACAGCAGTAGGGGCAAAGGTGGAAGACTATGGGTGTCATTCGTTTAGGATAGGGGCGGCAACGGAAGCTGCTAGATGGGGTCTATCGGACAACACAATTAAGAGGATAGGCAGATGGGAGTCTAACCGCTTTATCTCGTACGTGCGACCGGGGCGAGCCGAAAGTTTTTGACAAGGGGGATAAGGGTACGGTTGTTAACTAATTCTACTTCTTTTTCAGACACAACGGTTATTTGGATCTATGGCCACTCTTACATCTATTATGCGGCCAGAAGGGCAGCAGTTCGGCCGGGAGGCAGGCAACTGGGCTTTGACGGGAGGGAAGTAACGGTGAGATGGTTGGGTTTGAGGGGGCTGCGTTGGAATAAGTTTTTGCCGTCATTTAAGGAGTATTCAGCTGTGCATGGTCCACCTGGAATTCTGTGTGTTCACCTAGGGGGGAATGATATCGGATCAGTTCCCATGAAAACGCTGTTAAAAGACATTAAATGCGATTTACTTAGGCTCTGGGCGTCCTTTCCGGAGGTCGTGGTGATATGGTCCGATATCATTCCGAGAAAATTGTGGAAAGGTGGGCGGGATTGGAAAGCATTGGATAGGGTGCGCGTAAAAATCAATAGAGCAGTCGGAAAATTTATAATAAGGAACAAAGGTTTAGTGTGTAGGCATCCGGACTTAGAAATCTTTTCGGACACTTGGTATGGAAGGGATGGTGTACATTTGACAGAGTTGGGGTCAGACTTATTAAACATCGATCTGCAGGAGGCAGCCCAATTGGCGTGGAAGGTATTGGCGGGCAGGAGAGCTGAAGGTGTACAGCCCTCCTGCTGTGGCGGTGGTCCATAGAGGACAGGCGGAGTCGAATAGGTGAGAAAGCAGTTTTGGTTACAGGTTGGATAGGTCCTTTGGCTAGTGAGGGGTGATCGGAGGGTAAAAGGAGGGCACTCATTGAGCCGGTGTGGTGCGGCTGATGAGCAACGCAAGACTGGAAGAAAAAAGGGGGCAGGCCTCTATGGACTATGTTCTATTGCTATGTTTATTAATATTATTAACAAGTATATGAGGAGTGTTAAGGTTAATGTTTATATGGTTGTTTATGTTTGCCACTTAATTATTTAAATATGAAAATGTTGCACTTTAAAATATGTAAATTATGCAATAAAGAAACCTGCTGTGGCCTTTTGTTCCAAGAAGGTGGTCCGAGTCATTTTTGGCTGGGAAAGGAAGTATAAGGAGAAAGGGTAAGAGATGTGGGGAGTTTTTGTTGATACTATCACTGCCATGATTACCACCCTTGAAAATCCCTTGCAACTACAACATTTACACAAATAACTTCCTCCCTTTTATTTTAATTGTTGTGACTACAGAATATTACAGCAGTTTGGACATAATGCGGAAAAGAACAGTATGCACAGCCTAGTTATACATCAGTTTGGACATAATGCGGAAAAGAACAGTATGCACAGCCTAGCTATGAAATATCAAAACTGATTACATGATAGTCAATGCACATATCTGTTCGTTGCAATCTAATGTCAGACAACTATGCCTTACCCTCCGTTCTTCAATCAATGCATGTGGAGGCAGGAACGAATATAGAACTAGCTTACCTTTTATGTAATCCACCGCAGCAGCACCAACAGGTCCCGGCTGCTTCCTGGTTCTGATTAACTATATAGCGCATGTGCGATAATGCACGGTATAGTTGAACAGAACCATTAAGGGGTAGGGAATTTCAGTGCTGCTGCAGTGGATCGAGCGAAAGGTAAGTTAGTTCTATATTCGTTCCTGCCTCCACATGCATTGATTGAAAAATGGAAGGTAAGGCATAGCTCCTTAACCTCCCGATCTTCAATCAATACATTAAAGGGACAGTTCACTTTTGCAGTGAACCTTTCCTTTAAAGAAAAATGATTTGCAAAACAGTTTGTGCAGGGGTCTTGACTAAACTAGGCCAAAGGTATACAGTGTGTGCAGGGGTCTTGACTAAACTAGGCCAAAGGTATAGCTCCAAAGGTATAGCTACAGTGTGTGCAGGGGTCTTGACTAAACTAGGCAGGATACTAGCTTGCACAAGTAGGAAAAGGGGAACACAGAGTGCACAGTTCTCTAACTATAACATCGGCACAAACCAGTAGATCTATATCTGGTTTCCTTAAAAAAAAAAAAAAAGTAATTGAATTAAAATGTATTATTTCCTTCGTATTCTGTGAGAAGTTAAAGGGACACTAAACTCCCATAATTTGGAAAACCAACTATTTGCCATTCGTTTGTATTATTCACAGGGAGGTGAGAACGCTTATTCTCACCTCCCTGTGAATAATAGGATGCTCGGGGGACCTGGAACTTACCTTCGCTCCGCTCCGCTCGCAGCGGAGAAGAATTTAGTCTAAATGTGAAGAATTTAGTCTAAATCTCCTTTAACTTTAACCTCCTCCTGGAGAGGAATCTGTTTTTTTAAGTTTTATTTTGAAAATCCAACATCAAAAATGATCATTGGAAGATATAAACATGAGTTATGTGGAGAGTGGCACATTACCGCATGTTAATGACATGTCATGACATTACAGTGGGACGTTACATGTTAATGACATTACAGTGGCACATTACATTGAGGTTGAATAAAGACATACGTCCATCAAGTCCAACCTATTCGCTAAAAACGGGGGGAAAATTCCATCCTGACTCCAAATCACAATCGGAAAGTATCCCTAGATCAAGCAGATCTACACTATCAGGGTTATTCAATAAAAGGTCTTATCGTTTAAAATGGTGCTAATTTTGCCCCAACCAATCAGATGTTAGCTTTCAAGTGTTAAATAAGATCTGATTGGATGGGGCAAAATTAGCACCATTTTAAACGATAAGAACTTTTATTGAATCTTCCTGAGTATGTATTAATACCACTAATTCTCAATATTTTTAGTTTTAGAAACTTATCCAGGCCATTTTTAAAGCTATTCAATGAACTTGCCATTACCACATCTACTGGAAGACAGTTCCACAGTTTAACCGTTCTCACTGTAAAGAAACCTTTCCTAACCTGAAGATGAAACTTCTTTTCCTCCAACCTTAAAGGATGTCCACAAGTCCTCCGACATGACCTATTAGTAAACAATGCACCAGAGAGTTCATTGTATGGCCCATTAATATATTTGTATAAGGTGATAATATCCCCATGCACGTCGCTTCTCCAATGTAAACAGCCCTAACTTGTCAAATCTGCCTGCATATTTAAGCCCCTCCATTCCCCTTATTAATTTAGTTTTCCTTCTCTGAGCTGCTTCCATTTCCAAGATGTCCCTTTTGTATATGGGATTCCAAAACTGCACTGCATATTCCAAATGAGGCCTTACCAGTGCCTTGTAAAGAGGGAGAATAATATCTTTCTCTCTTGAATCTATCCCTCTCTTTATACACGACAATATATTGCTAGCTCTAGTCGTGGCTGTCTGGCATTGTTTGCTATAGCTAAGTTTGTTATCTACCAGAACCCCCAAATCTTTTTCCATTACAGATGCACTTAACACAGACTTATTTATGGTGTAGATGGCACAGGGATTATTAAATCCCAAATGCATCACCTTACATTTATCAACATTAAATCTCATCTGCCATTCTGCTGCCCATTTTGATCTATCTATGTCTGCTTGCAGCACTTTCACATAATTTGAAGTTTCCAAAGCTCTGCATTGTTTAGTGTCATCAGCAAACACTGAGACCTTGCTCTCAATGCCCCTTCTAAGTCATTTATAAACAGATTAAACAGAAGCGGCCCCAGTACAGAACCCTGAGGCACTCCGCTTAGAACTTTAGCCCACAAAGATGTAGCTCCATTTACCACCACTCTCTGTTTGCGATCCAATAACCAATTCTCTATTTATGAACAAATTTTTTCTTCAAGGTCAACAGTTCTCAGTTTATACATTAGTCGCCTATGTGGCACAGCATCAAAAGATTTCGCAAAATCCAAGTATACCACATCCACTGCTGTGCCTGAATCCAAATTCTTACTCACTTCCTCATAAAAAACAATTACATTTGTCTGGCATGATCTAGTTCTCATAAATCCATGCTGACTGCTACTAATAAGATGAGCTCTGGAGACAAAGTCAAGGACATGATCCTGTAACAACATTTCCAGCACTTTCCCTACCACTGATGTTAGGCTTACAGGTCTATAGTTACCAGGCTGTGAATGACTACCTCTTTTGAATATTGGTATTACATTGGCTTTTTTCCAATCCAGCGGCACATCCTCAGACCAAAGTGAATCTGAAAAGATGAGAAACAGTGGTCTAGATAGAACTGAACTAAACTCTTTTAAAATCCGGGGATGCTATCCATCTGGTCCTGGGGCTTTATTGATGTTTACTTTGTCTAATTATTTCCTTACCATATCCTCCGTCAGCCAATGTGAATACTCTTCATTTCTCCCCTGCATATTATTACAATCCCTGCTGTAAGGACTAGGATTCTCTATAGTGAAAACCGATGTAAAAAAACGGTTTAGCAGATTAGCCTTTTTGGCATCATCTACAACCATCTCAGCCCCATTGTTGGTCCCACATTCTCAGTCCTCATCTTTTTACCATTTATATACTTAAAAACATTTTGGGGTTGGACTTGCATTGTTTGGCTATCCGTATTTTTTTTTCTATTTTAGCTAGTGCTTTCTTGCACTCTTTATTACAGCTTTTATACTCCCTGTAAGACTATTCTGTTCCCTCTGATTTCAAAATTTGAAAAGTCTTTTTCTTTTTTTCCATTTCCCTTTTTACCTGAGCATTAAGCCATGCAGAAGAGAACTCCAATCTATGTCAGGGTAGTTAAAATCACCCATAACCAAAACATGCCCCATACCATACTTCGCCAACTGCATATGAAGATTCATTTCCACCTCCTCCCTGGCATTTGACAGCTTATAACATACCCCAACAATTAATTTACCTACCTTTTTGCTTGCTGTGCACAGATCTACCCATATTGTTTCTGCCATATCTTTTATACCCCTATCTATTCCATCTTTTAGATTTGGCTTCATTTCCTGTTTAACATACATACATACTCCTCCTCCTTTCTTATTAACTCAGTCATGTCCAAATAAGGAGTATCCTTCAATATTTACTGTCCAGTCATGTGAATCATTTAGCCATGTTTCTGCTATACCGATCACATCATACCTTTAATTTAAAGCTATTAGTTCTAGTTCCCCAGTTTTTCCAGCCAGATTTCTTGCATTTATAAACATACATTTTAGATTATCAATTGATTTACTTCCATACTTGGACAAAAATGCCTCCTTATCCTCTATGCTGTCCCCTCCCCCGTCTCCTCCCTCCGTTGTGTTATTAGCCCCCGATCCCTAACTTCTCTATCTAACCCTGTGTAGTTCAATGTACCCTCCCCCCAATACCTAGTTTAAAAACTTCTCCAACCCCCTACAGCATGTTAATGACAATATATAGAGTTTAAATAATAAGAACAATTTTGAAAAACCCATTTCTATTATTGAGTTGTTCCATCCATCAATGTTGGACAATAATTTATGTTTCAACTTTCCAGGTAAGAAAAGGGAACAAGGAAGAAGGGTTTGAACACATTGCCTGCTGGAGGACGATGGAAATCATTTGTGTATTTCCTATCACAATATTCAGTGGATAGGGAATAGGGATGGACTAGAACTCAACCTATTCGAACAAGTTCGGGCTCAAACTAGTCCGTTTTTCGGACTTATCGAAAATTCAATAATTATCGAATTTACGGGCCGTTCGCTAACCCTAGTATGTACCATTCTTTTCACTAACCCTTGAATGTACCGTTCGCTAACCCAGGAAGGATCGTTCATTCGATAATCCTCGAATGTACTGTTCACTAACCCTAGGAAAAATCGTTCGTTTGTTCGTTTTCGCAAACCCTTGAATGTACCATTCGCTAACCCTAGGAAGGATCGTTTGTTCGATAATCCTTGACTGTACCGTTCGCTAACCCAGGAAGGATTGTTCATTCGTTCAAAATAATCCTCGAATGTACCGTTTTCTAACCCAGGAAGAATCATTCAGGAAGTGTTTTAACAAGTTTTAGTGACAGTGACATGTTCCCCAGACCATTTCCCAGGTGCCACAGCCATTTACAGTAAGTTACCATTGTTAGTTTAGCTGTAAATCACTCTGACTTTTCGAACTATCACTCTACCATATTCTTGAATAGGTCCGAAGTTCGAAAACGGACTGAACTTTATAAAGTTTGGCCATCCCTAATAGGGAATAAACAGGGGGCTAGAGGGAAAGAGGGGTGTGTGTGTGTGTGTGTGGATAAGTAGCGTGTTTATTTATTACAGTCAAATGTTTGGATCGAGTAATACTATGGTTCCTAAATCTTCTATAAAGATATACAGGGAGATTCAATAAAAGTTCTTATCTTTTAAAATGGTGCAAATTTTGCCCCAACCAATCAAATCTTATTTAACATTTGAAAGCTAATAGCTAATAAAATAACTTTTATTGAATGAGCCTGATAGTATTTTGTGGAAAGCCAAATTGTCATTAATTAATCTTACCCAGCTCTTACTTGTTTGAATAGTTGGGGCCGTCCAGTTAAGAATGATATTATTACGAGCATAAGAAAGCAGATCTTCTGTTAGGATTCGAGAGTGTTTAGGCCAGGCTTATTTATCCAAAATATTTAATATGAATTCCTCCGGAATGTGAGATACTTTCAAGTGCAGAGCCTGTTGCATTAAAGTCTTTTATACACAAAAGGGGGTGTAGGAGCACTCCTGTGGCAAAATTACTTTATAACAAATAGTGGAAGTGTTACTGATCTGACCAAAACATTAGAACAAACAAGAAAAGAGATGATCAATGCACATTCCTGGGCCCCATATATCATAATATCTATGCTAGTGCAAACAGTAAAAACATGGGGTTTTTAGTTACAATTTTATGCATAAAAGTGAAAAGCCTTCCAACCACGTCAAGGTAACCCCAGTATGGAAGGTCCTTACAATTTACCTTGGGTCATTTATCTGGGCTGACACTCCCTGCTTGGTTGCATTTTCATGGAAAGGTTGTCTCCCTGACCTTGCATTGGATTAGTATTACAGACTATCACTTCCCCCGCCTATTGGCTTTAAACAAGGAGGGAAGAGGCCTTTCATCCAATGATTAGTATTCAAGGCATAAGACCTCCAATTAAAGGGACGTGTTGGGGGTGCTACTACAACATGGAAGCTTGGTCAATCTTCCTGCAGAGAAACTCTGCTACAATATATACACAAAAGGGGGCTATGGGAGCTCCTGTGGAAAATTACTTCATAACAAATAGTGGAAGTGTTACTAATCTGAAGAAAACATTAGAACAAGGTAACCCCAGTATGGAAGGTTTTATGCAGTAGCGTTGGCTAAACTGTAGTCCCAAATAAGATGCTGAGTCTGGGGCATAGCATACATCGGCGTGGCATTAAATAAGCTTAAAGGGTGATATAGAAGTGGATCAGCTTTTTGTTGGATGCCGGAGAGACCTCTGTATGTTATCTGGTTAAATATAGTTCAGGAGTTAAGGCACCCTGACCATTTGTGGTTCAGTTCAGTAAAAAAAAAAAATAATGGTCAATGGAGCTACATCCATGTGAGCTAAAGTGGGTTTTGTAATAGGACCACTCATTTTTAATCTGTTTATAAATGTCTTAAAAGGAGGCATTGGGAGCAAGGTCTCTGTATTTGCTGATGACACTAAACTATGCAGAGCTTTGTAAATATCAAATGATGTGCAATTGCTGCAAGCAGACCTAGATAGATTATCAAAATGGGCAGCAGAATGGCAGATGAGATTCAATGTTGATAAATGTAAGGTGATGCTGTTTAACAAGGTTTAACAATCCTTGTGCTAACTACACCATAAATAACTCTATGCTAAGTGAATCTCTAATTGAGAAGATTTGGGGGTTTAAGTAGATAACAGACTTAGCTGTAGCAAACAATGCCAGACAGCAACGGCTAGAGCTAGCAAGATATTGTCTTGTATAAAGAAGGGAATTGATTCAAGGGAGAAAAATATTCTCATTTGGAATATGTGGTGCAGTTTTCGAATCCCATATGCAGAAGGGAAATCTAGGAAATGGAAGGAATTCAGAAAAAGTCAAATAAAATAATAGGGGGAATGTTGGGGATTTACTAGGCAGATTAGACAAGTTAGGACTCTTTTTGAATATATACAAATATAAATGGGCCATATAATAAACTTTCTGGTGCATTGTTAACTAATAGGTCATATCAGAGGACTTGTGGACATCCTTTAAGATTGGAAGAAAAGAAGTTTCATCTTCAAGTTAGGAAAGGTTTCTTTACAGTGTAACTGTGTAACTGTTCTCCAGCAGTTTTGTTAATGGAAAGTTCATTAAATAGTTTTATTGGGCTGGATAAGTTCTTAAAACTAAAAAATATTGAGAAATACTTGTATTAATACATATACTGTAGTTCTGGGTGGTACAGGGATACTATATAATATTGAGAATCTGGTCAGTAATACATAACTGTAGTTCGGTTGGTACAGGGATACTATATAATTTGAGAATTACGTATTAATACATATACTGTAGTTCTGGGTGGTACAGGATACTATATAATATTGAGAATTACTGGTATTTACATATCTGTAGTCTGGTTGGTACGGAGATACTATATAATATTAAGAATTACTGGTATTAATACATATGCTGTAGTTCTGGGTGGTACAGGGATCTATATAATATTGAGAATTACTGGTATTAATACATATACTGTATTTCTGGTTGGTACGGGGATACTATATAATATTGAGAATTACTGGTAGTAATACATATACTGTAGTTCTGGTTGGTACAGGGATATTATATAATATTGAAAATGACTGGTATTAATACATATACTGTAGTTCAGGTTGGTACGGGATACTAAATAATATTGAGAATTACTGGTATTAATACATATACTGTAGCTCTGGTTGGTACGGGGATACTATATAATATTGAGAATTACTGGTATTATTACATATACTGTAGCTCGGGTTGTTACAGAGATGTCACAAACCCCCAGTTCAGAGACACCCAACCACCTATCCGTTAACGGAAAACACACTCCAAGCAACCGACAGGGGGACGGAACAGATCAGACCCGGTGGGTTTAGTGAACAAACGATATACTGCACAATTTATATTACTAAATATCAATATACTCGCCGCCACCACATTCCGATTAAACAGCGGAATGACCTGTTACCTATATCTATGGGGATATCCGCGCCCCTACTTCTAACAACCTGTAAGAAAATTGGTTATTCACCCCTAATATTCTATACACAGTTACACAGTATATCTATATACCTACACAATACTTCTCTATAGTAGCGTACTTCGAAGACACAGGTTCGTTTTGGGATATACTCAGAATAGGACAATAACCTATAAATGATTTTATATCATTTATTAAAAGTTGTCAAATATAGTGCATAAAAATATAAAGAAAAATAAAATAAATCACTGAACATAAAGCGGTAACACAAGTGAGGGTAGAAATGGGTAAAAGAAGGAATACTTAAGGATAAATGGCATCTGAAATGTCCGTGAGCAGAGTCCAGAGCTTGTTGGTCCAAATATGAAAAGTCCAAATAATAGTTCCTGCTGTAAGCCAATACGGTCCGTCCTGTTGGCTTGATGTTATGGTTGATGTTATGACGAACTCAGAGCTGAGACCCAATTCCACTTTTATCCTTTACCAGAAAATGGGAGGGGTCTGGTCCCTAGAGGGGCGGACTTGGTTCTGCCCCCGAAGGTTGGTTCCTATTTTTGGAGGGAATTTTAAATATCCAATTCCCCTCCAGTCTATAATCCAGGTACCATACATGTCACATTCAAAATAATATCATGATGGTCCATAACTAATTTTACCCAACAGAACAAGACCAAATACGACATATCTGGGATATTGTAGGCCTAGGAATGATAATATCTCAAGTTTGGCTCGGGCTATGATATTATGTCAGGTATCTATAAATGCAGAATTAATTACTGGATACACTGGGGTTATTTATGAAAACCTACAATAATTCTACATCCTGAATTATTAAGGAATATGAATGGCCTTTGATCTGCCAGTTGGTTTCTGTTCAAATCTCAACTAGCAGATTGCCTGCTGTTCTGGTTGCCTGTGGGTCTGAGACAGTGTTTGTATATTACAGGGCCTTCACACCTTGCCCCTTTGAAATCAGGCCTCTTGCTAGATCAGCTAACAACACCAAATGGCACTGGCTTTGGGAAAGGAAGCAGGGCTTACAAGTTAACATGAATTAACCCTGTGATTATCCATGACAGGGAACAATGTGGGAGCTGCCATACTGCTGGATCATGCCAATATGGTGCAATTTCAGATATTGTCTATGGCGTTTTACATTGCACACCTGTTCATCACAAGAGATACTATATAATATTGAGAATTACTGGTATTAATACATATACTGTAGCTCTGGTTTGTACAGAGATATTATATAACATTGAGAATTACTGGTATTAGTACATATACTGTAGCTCTGGTTGGTACGGGGATACTATATAATATTGAGAATTACTGGTATTAATACATATACTGTATTTCTGGTTGGTACGGGATACTATATAATGTTGAGAATTACTGGTATTAATACATATACTGTAGTTCTGGTTGATACAGGGATATTATATAATATTGAAAATGACTGGTATTAATACATATACTGTAGTTCTGGTTGGTACGGGGATACTATAAAATGTTGAGAATTACTGTATTAATACATATATTGTAGTTCTGGTTGGTACAGAGATACTATATAATATTGAGAATTACTGGTATTAATTAATACATATACTGTAGTTCTGGTTGTTACAGAGATACTATATAATATTGAGAATTACTGGTATTAATACATATACTGTAGTTCTGGTTGTTACAGGGATACTATATAATATTGAGAATCTAGGCAAGTGTATAATTTTTCTGATACAGAGTAAGCAATACGTGGAAATATCTGCTTCTGCGTACCCAGCCTTAAAGAACAAGCAACCCCAGGACCATTGAGCTACTTCTGTTGGTCAAAGGATCCCTCGTTCCTGTTTGATATTCTCTGTTGGTTATTCTATTAGATCATACTTAAAATGACTGCGTGTGATCAATCGCGTCACATTCTCCCAGCCCATCCGTCCACTGTCTCCACAGCCGGTATCACTGTCTCCACAGCCAGTATTACTGTCTCACAGCCGGTACACTGTCTCCACAGCTGGTATCACTGTCTCATAGCTGGTATCACTGCCTCTACAGTCGGTATCACTGTCTCCACAGCCGATATCACTGTCTCCACAGCTGTATCACTGTCTCCACAGCCGGTATCACTGTCTCACAGCCGATATCACTATCTCCAGCCAGTATAGGCGCTTCCGTTCCACAGCTGGAGGCTAAAAAAAATTGTTGAATATAATGAGATAAATATGCCAGTAAGAAGCTGGGAGCCGCACCATGGATAGTGGGTTTGTAATTTCTTTACACAGTCTGGGACATTCCCTTTAAAGGAAAATAATACTTACCTCCTCCCCGCTCCTCTTCTTATATACATGTTTTACCTGAGCTTAGGTCCTCACCCCTGGGCTGTTTGCACTTACACTGATATACTTACATAGCGCTCTCCACTAGCTCCGCCCCTATATCTCCATCGGCGACGAGGCCAATAGGAAGATGCACTCTGCAAGGAGCAAGTCTTCCCATTTGACCCATCGCGCAAGCAGACTAGGGAGCAGAGCAGCGCTGTGTAAGTATAACAGATGAACATGCCTTAAATCCACACAAACATTTATAGAGGCACAGCCATATACGAAGGACAATTGAGCACATTCCACATGTTTAACAGCAGGAATTGGTTTATATATTGGGTGGAATTTTATAGTAAATTAAAAAAGAGGACATGTTTTTAGATGAATGACAATTCTTTTTATACTTACAAGCTCAACAGCGGGAACATGAACTGGTTCTTTTTCTAAAAAAAAATGTATGATTAGTTTATATTTCATTTTGAGATAAGTAAAATAAAGTAAATAATTAAAATAAAGGTGACCATATACATGACAAACAAACATACTATATCTCACTATGGAACCTGTGATGTATAAATGATAAGAGGAGCACTGAGTTTTACATTTAGCAGGATAACGGACACAGAGATAAAATTCTGTACCTGATATTTAGGGGTTTGTGTATTTGGCATTAAAAACTATGTAACTGGTGGGATGTGAATGATGGCAATTCAGCTCATCTATATATGGAACTGAGGATGAGATGGAAATACAAATATCTCAGTCTTACCTTTCTCCTTCCACCACAACATTTAATAATTGAAGCAAAAAATTGCCTAAATCGTTTGGATGCCATTTCGATAAAAATCTATTAATATGGAGAAAAGCAAAAAAGACGTTTTAGGAGCTGATAATAAGAACATAAAGTTATTGAAATGATAAAATCAGACTCTATAGATATTACATCTCTCCCACAGTTTCTAATTCTTACAGAGAATATTAATCATATTGTAATAGAGGTTTGAAAAAAACTGCCAGTAAAGACTCAGCTGGGCTGTTCAACTGAAATCCCCACTCAAATCTATACCCAGTTTGTAACATGACTTACCTATTGGTTACTAAGATTTGTTACGCTAATGTCAAGTTTTTATTTTCTTTATTGTTAAAATGTTAAAAACTTTCATTAAAAAATCAATAATTATTAAAAGAAATATGGTAACTATTACCCATGTGTATTTCAGGTTTTAAGCTGTAATTCTTTTTTTAATTTTATCAGAACAGTTTAGACCAAACACAAGATTTAGAGAGAGAATAAATAACAGGTCCACTCACCTCAATGTCTCTCCAACATATGACTAAAATCTTTGTTACTGATGTCATAAAATTATTATGGGATAGCGTTGCTATGGTAACCATTACTGATGTGTTATTTGTGGTGTTGCTATGGAAACCATTACTGATGTATTATTCATGAGCACTTTGGAAAATATTACTTTTAAATAATTATAAAAAGCAGTAGAACATTTTTTAATTTTATCAGAACAGTTTAGACCAAACAGAAGATTTAGAGATAGAATAAATAACAGGTCTACTCACCACAATGTCTCTCCAACATATGACTAAAATCCTTGAGACTGTTGTCATAAAACCATTATGGGATGGTATTGCTATGGTAACCATTACTGGTGTGTTATTCATGAGTACTTTGGAAAATATTACTTTTGAATAATTATAAAAAAGCCGTAAAACTTTTTTTAATTTTTTTTAGAACAGTTTAGACCAAACAGAAGATTTAGAGAGAGAATAAATAACAGGTCCACTTACCTCAATGTCTCTCCAACATATGACTAAAATCCTTGAGACTGTTGTCATAAAACCATTATGGGATGGTGTTGCTATGGTAACCATCACTTGTTGAGTACTTTGAAAAAGATGACTTTTAAACAACTATACATTTTATATTGTTTTAAATCAAATTAAAAATAATGTGACACATTACTTAAGATTGGGTTTTCCCCAGTTGCAAGAGGCTTTGCAAACTAAGGTAGAGACAAGGTTAGAGGGTGGTCACGTCACTAGGCAATTTACGGAGATCTGAATGTCTGAATATTTCGAGCTCTTTGTTGTTTTAATCATTTTATATGTGAGGATATGGACAAGCTAGATTTGTCACAGAAGATCAGATATCAGCTATGGATTAATATTGTTACATAGAAAGAGTTATGTTTGGACCAACATTATATATTCAATAGGTTCTGGATGTCACTGATCCACTTTGGCTAAATGCACATAGGTATGTAATCAAGTGAAAAAAAAAGTTCATTAAAGGGCATGTCTAGATAAAAAATAACTTTAGCTAGAAATGTAGAGGACCCCTCAAACCTAGGTTTTGAATTATTAATAGTTGGAAAATATTCCCCTGAATCCCCCTCTGCTCTGCAGCTGACAGCTGTTCCACTTTCTGGTTGCGGCTGTCAGTAAAGGCACGACGTGACATCATGCCCAATCACCGGACAGCCGTGACCAGGAAGTAGAGCGACTGTCAGCACACAAGCTCGAAACAAGCTCCAAACAGGAGCAGGGGGAGGCGGCTCTGCAGTGAGGGTCAGGGGTAAGTAAGTCCCTTCAGGGGAATATTTGGCAACTATTAATAATGCGAAATTTAGGTTTGGGGGGTCCTCTACATTTCTAGCTAAAGTTATTTTTTCACTGGACCTGCCCTTTAAGGATGAGGCCTCACTGCATGGGACCGAAAATGCACACGCAGTCATTTTAAGTATGATCTAATAGAATAACCAACAGAGAATATCAAACAGGAACGAGGGATCCTGTGACCAACAGAAGTAGCTCAATGGTGTTGGGGTTGCTTGTTCTTTAAGGCTGGGTATGCAGAAGCACATATTTCCACATATGATACTCTGTATCAGAAAGATTATACACTTGCCTAGATTTATGCACTAACCCTACAGGCATATCAGGCATACCAGGCATATCACTGCATCTAGTAACATAGTAATTGAGTTTGAATAAAGATATAAGTCCATCTTGTCCAACCTTGATACCCTCTTCTTTTACCCTATATAAGAGTTGATCCAAAGGATGCTAAAAGAAAACCCGGGGGGGTCCTTCCTGACCCCAAATTACAATTGCAAAGTATCCATGGATCAACTAGAACTACAGTATATGTATTAATACAAGTAATTCTCAATATTATATATAGTATCCCTGTACCAACCAGAACTACAGTATATGTATTAATACCAGAAATTCTCAATATTATATAGTATCCCTGTATCAACCACAACTACAGTATATGTATTAACACAAGTAATTCTCAATATTATATAGTATCCCTGTACCAACCAGAACTACAGTATATGTATTAATACCAGTAATTCTCAATATTATATAGTATCCCTGTATCAACCAGAACTACAGTATATGTATTAATACCAGTAATTCTCAATATTTTATAGTATCCCTGTACCAACCAGAACTACAGTATATGTATTAATACAAGTAATTCTCAATATTATATAGTATCCCTGTACCAACCAGAACTACAGTATATGTATTAATACCAGTAACTCTCAATATCATATATATCCCTGTACCAACCAGAACTGCAGTATATGTATTAATACCAGTAATTCTCAATATTATATAGCGTCCCCGTACCAACCAGAACTGCAGTATATGCATTAATACCAATAATTCTCAATATATTTTTGTTTTAGAAACTTATCCAGGCTATTTATAGTATATAGTATGTATGTATGTATATGTTTATTTATTATAGCTCCACTAGGGGACGCAGCACTGTACAATATAGAATACAAAAAGTCAGGACGAAACCCTAATTGCAAAGGGTTCAGTAAGTTATGAGAATTAAGATAATTAGAGAAACGGGGGAGGAGACGAGACGTAGCTTAGAGGATATCGGTAGAAGAGAGATTGGGCGGTAGTTAGCAAGACAATAGGAGTCAATGGAAACTTTTTTAAATATGGGTTTCATGTGGGCATGTTTAAAGGAGGATGGGAAAATGCCAGATGACAAGGAGGAGGAGGCGTTGAATATTTGGTTAAGTATAGGGGTGACTGCCTGATTACAATGCTTCAGTAAGAAAGAGGGCATGGGATCGAGGGGACATGTAGTGAGCGAACAAGACCGAAGCAGATAAGAGACCTCTGACTGTGTCACGGGACTAAAAGATTCAATAGCAGTGGAGGGGAGTGTGGGTAGAAGAATCTGAGAGCTATGCGGAGGGTTAGGAATCTGCATACGGATGGGCTATTTTATTTACAATGTAGTACGCGAAGTTTTGGGGAGAGTGTGGAGACAGAAGAGAGTCAGTGGGCAAGGGATGGATAAGGGAGTTAAAGATAGAGAAAAGGCGGAGTGGGTTTGATTTGTTATTATTTATAAGTGTCTTATAGTATTTTTGACAGTGCAGTGTTGAGGCATTGTAGCATACACTTGTAATGGAGAAAGTCAGCCTGCGTACAAGACTTTCTCCACATCCGCTCAGCAGCACGTGCGCACCTACGTATAAAATGGGTTGTGGGATTGAGCCAGGGGTCGAGGGTTAGAGAGACGGCGATTGCAGGGTTGCAAGGGCGCAAGGGAATCAATAGCATCAGTCAGGACAGAGTTTTAGGAGTTAAGAAGCAGGTCAGGGTCAGATTCGGACATAAGGGTAGAGAGACTAGAGGAGAGAGAAGAAGCCAGCACCGGCAGATCTATGGCTCGGGTATTACGGACATACACACAAGAAGGAGGGTCAAGAAAAACAGGAGAGTGTTGAGCAAGAAAAGTAATAAGATAGTGCATTTTGGTCCCGTGCAGTGAGGCCTTACCCTTAAGGGCAGTGTCCAGTGAAAAGATAACTTTAGCTAGAAATGTAGAGGACCCCCCAAACCTAAATTTCCATTATTAATAGTTGCCAAATATTCCCCTGAAGGGACTTACTTACCCCTGTCCCTCACCGCAGAGCAGCCTCCCCCCCCCCTCTGCTCCTGTTTGGAGCTCGTTTCAAGCTTCTGTGCTGACAGTCTCTCTACTTCCTTGTCACGGCTGTCCGGTGATTGGCCATGATGTCACTTGCGCCTTTACTGACAACCGCAACCAGAAAGTGGAACAGCTGTCAGCCGCAGAGCAGAGGGGGACTTCCGTGGAATATTTTCCAACTATTAATAATTCAAACCTAGGTTTGAGGGGTCCTCTACATTTCTAGCTAAAGTTATTTTTTATCTAGACATGCCCTTTAATAAACTTTTTTTTAACTTGATTACATACGTATGTATATTTAGCCACAGTGGATCAGTGACATCCAGAACCTATTGAATATATGATGTTGGTCCAAACATAACTCTTTCTATGTAACAATATTAATCCATAGCTGATATCTGATCTTCTATGACAAATCTAGCTTGTCCATATCCTCACATATAAAATGATTAAAATAACAATCAGGTGGAAATATTCAGACATTCAGATCTCCGTAAATTGCCTAGTGACGTGGCCACCCTCTAACCTTGTCTCTAAGCAAAAACCTTAGTTTGCAAAGCCTCTTGCAACTGGAGAAACCCAATCTCAAGTAATGTGTCACATTTTTTTTAATTTGATTTAAAACAATATAAAATGTATAGTTTGTTTAAAGTCATCTTTCCAAAGTACTCAACAAGTATTGGTTACCATAGCAACACCATCCCATAATGGTTTTATGACAACAGTCTCAAGTATTTTAGTCATATGTTGGAGAGACAGTGAGGTGAGTGGACTTGTATTTATTCTCTCTCTAAATCTTCTGTTTGGTCTAAACTTTTCTATAAAATTGAAAAAGTTCTACTAGCTTTTTTATAATTATTTAAAAGTAATATTTTCCAAAGTACTCATGAATAATACACCAGTAATGGTTACCATAGCAACGCCATCCCATAAAATTTTTATGACATCAGTAACAAAAATTTTAGTCATACTTTGAGAGACATTGAGGTGAGTGGACCTGTTATTTATTCTCTCTCTAAATCTTCTGCTCGGTCTAAACTACTTTCTGATAAATTAAAAAAGTTTTACTGCTTTTATAATTATTTAAAAGTATATTTTTCCAAAGTGCTCAGGATAATACATCAGTAATGGTTACCCATAGCAACGCCATCCCATAATAATTTTTTTATCAGTAACAAGATTTAGTCATATGTTGGAGAGACATTGAGGTGAGTGGACCTGTTATTTATTCTCTCTCTAAATCTTCTGTTGGTCTAAACTTTCTGATAAGATTAAAAAAAGTTCTACTCGCTTTTTATAATTATTTAAAAGTATATTTTTCCAAAGTGCTCATAATATACATACATAGCAGCACCACAAATACAACAACAGTTATGGTTACCATAGCAACGCTATCCCATAATTTTATACATCAGTAACAAAGTTTCCAAAGTACTCAACAATAATGGTTACCATAGCAACACCATCCCATAATGTTTTATGACAACAGTCCAAAGATTTTAGTCATATGTTGGAGAGACATTGAGGTGAGTGGACCTGTTTATTTATTCTCTCTCTAAATCTTCTGTTCAGTCTAAACTGTTCTGAAAAAATTAAAAAAGTTTTACTGTTTTTTTATAATTATTTAAAAGTATATTTTTTCAAAGTACTCATGAATAATACACCAGTAATGGTTACCATAGCAACACGCCCCCATAATATTTTTAGCACATCAGTAACAAAGATTTTATTCATATGTTGGAGAGACATTGAGGTGAGTGGACCTGTTATTTTTTCTCTCTCTAAATCTTCTGATCGGTCTAAACTGTTCTGATAAAATTAAAAAAAGAATTACAGCTTAAAACCTGAAATACACACGGGTAATAGTTACCGTATTTTTTTTTAATGATTATTGATTTTTTAATGAAAGTTTTTAACATTTTAACAATAAAGAAAATAAAAAGTTGACATTAGCGTAACAAATCTTAGTTTAATAATTGGTAAATCATGTTACAAACTGGGTATAGATTTGAGTGGGGATTTCAGTTGAACAGCCCGCTGAGTCTTAACTGCATTTTTTTTCAAGCCTCTATTACAATATGATGTATTCTCTGTAAGAATTAGAACCTGTGGGAAAATGTAATACTATAGAGTCTGATTTCACCATTCAATAACTTTATGTTCTTATTATCAGCTCCTAAAACATCTTTTTGCTTTTCTCTATATTAACAGATTTTTATCGAATGGCATCCAAACGATTAAGGCATTTTTTGCTGCAATTTTTAAATGTTGTGGCGGAAAAGAAAGGTAAGACTGGTAGATATTTTTGTTTCCATCTCATCCTCAGTTCCATCTATAGATGAGCTGAATGTGCCATCATTCACATCCACCAGTTACATAGGTTTTAATGCCAAATACACAAACCCCTAAATATCAGGTACAGAATTTTATCTCTGTGTCCGTTATCCTGCTAATGTAAAACTCAGTGCTCCTCCTATCATTTATACATCGCAGGTTCCATAGTGAGATATAGTATGTTTGTTTGTCATGTATATGGTCACCTTTATTTTAATTATTTTTCTTTATTTTACTTATCTCAAATGAAATAAACTAATCAATAACATTTTTTTTTAGAAAAGACACCAGTTCATGTTCCCGCTGTTGAGCTTGTAAGTATAAAAGAAGAATTGTCATTCATCTAAAAACAATCCTCTCTTGTTTTTAATTTACTATAAAATTCCACCCAATATATAAACCAATTCCTGCTGTTAAACATGTGGAATGTGCTCAATTGTCCTTCGTAATATGGTTGGCTGTGCCTCTATAAATGTTTTGTGTGGATTTAAGGCATGTTCATCTGTTATACTACACAGCGCTGCTCTGCTCCCTAGTCTGCTTGCGCGATGGTCCAATGGAAGACATGCTCTTGCAGAGCGTATCTTCCTATTGGCCTCGTCGACGATGGAAGGTAGGGGGCGGAGCTTAGTGGAGCAGCGCTATGTAAGTTATTAGTGTAAGTGCAAACAGCCCAGGGGTGAGGACCTAGCGGCTCAGTAAAAACTGTATATAAGAAGAGAGGCGGGGAGGAGGTAAGTATTATTTTCCTTTAAAGGAATGTCCCAGACTGTGTAGAACATTACAAACCCCTATCCATCGGTCGGCTCCCAGCTTCTTACTGGCATATTTATCTCATTATATTCAACTATTTTTTTAGCCTCCGCTGTGGAACCGGAAGCGCCTATACTGTCTGTGGAGACATTGAATCGGCTGTGGAGACAGGGATATCGGCTGTGGAGACAGGGATATCGGCCGTGGAGACAGTAATACCAGCTGTTGAGACAGTGTTACCGGCTGTCGAGTTAGTAACACCGGCTGTTGAGTTATTAACACTCGCTTTGAGGGAGTAAGTAAAAATGAGATATTAGTAAAGCATAACAAGACTTGAATGTGAGGCCGTAATAGATTAGAAATTCTGTAGACATTCTCCCCACCCCCCTTAATTCCTGGATAAAATACATATTATTCATTTACAGTTTTTATTTTTTATATTTGTAATTTTTATCTTTCAGACTCCATCTGAGACCCTGAATTGTGTGATTTCCCTGTTTTTATCTAATACTGGCCATACACTAGGCAGACATTAGATAGATTAGACATTCCTCATAACAAACGTCTAATCCATCTAATGTCTAAGAACTTTTTTCTTTAAGCGGTTCTTCACCTTCTGACATTCCTGTGACATTCCATCTGGCCCGTTCTTTGCTGATTGCAAGACCAATGAAAGATAGGACGGCCTAGGTAGTTCTTAGGACTCTCACGAGAAATGTCACAGAACATCGGAAGGTGGAATACAGTGTGTTGGCACCTTAAGGAGCCAATAATAGTTTAAAATTGCCAACCCTATGTAATCCTGACTTTAATTGTACAATAAATTGATATTTTCATATGTACAATTGTATTTTTAATAATAATTTTATCTTTTATTTTTTAGCCTCCTGCTGAAGCTCTGTGGTGAGCCAGCTGTGATGGAAGTAAGTAAAAATCAAGTGCACATTATGCTGTAATATCTGAAAACCATTGACTTTCATATTAAGGCCAATTTCAATAGTGTTTAAATAACCAAAGAGTGCAGCCATTTTCCTATTTTCTCTAGGAAGCTATTGTATAGGTACAGTAGTAAAGGTACGGATGGAGAAGATTGCTAACATTTTCATCTCCTTCTATTCTATCAACCCTCTCCAACCCTAATACTTTATTGTATAATTATTTTTTATTTGTACTATCAATGTTTATAACTAACGTGGCCACTTTTTATATTATCTAATGCTGGTCATCCTCTAGTCATACATTAGGTAATATGACCTTTGGAAATCATTTTACCTCTTAGGAGAGCACAGCAGAGACACTGCAGCTCTCCATGAATGAACCTGTAATTTTATATCTACAGTAGACATTAATTATTTCCTTCTTTACACAGAGTGAAGAAATACTGACATCCTGGAGGCAGGATTGGAAGGTAATGTAATTCATACAGTATTGGTTTACTTGTGATTCCCAACCTGGTATTGGCTGTTACTCTCCTATTTATGCTTCTAGAGATAGTAGGGATATACAGTTAGAAATAGGGATTCGCATTAAATACGAACTGATACCTAAATAGCCGAATCTCAATTACCTTCCAAATAATTAGAACGTAAACCTTAATATTTAAATGCTTTTTAGCTAAACGTATCATTTTCAATATTAGTAATATAATCAGATAGGGAGAAATTGATGGTTAATATACCCTTTGTTACACATACATATATTGTTATACACACACACTGCTACAGAAACCGTATAAATATACACTATTAAACAAATAGCAAAACCTGACAATAATAACCCTTTATATATAGTTTGGTCCTGACTCCATATTATATATACTTTAGTTTGTGTTTATTTGTAATTGTTTAATTCTAATCTTACTCCTGCTATCCCAGCAGTAAGCTTTATAATATTTTGGGCAGGGGCCCATCTCATATTACTATCAACCTATAAGTCAAAAACTAAATGGTTTTGGAATGTTGATATTAACAGTTTTCTCTTTCAATGCAGTCATACAGCTAAAGAACAAACAAAAATTGAAGGCAAGAGGAGAAAAAACAAATGAGGAAAAAAAGGAAGAAGAAAAAAGTCCAGAAAAAAAAGAGCTTGAGATAGAGATGGACCAAAGAAGAAGAAAGACATACAAAAAGGAACTTGAGATAGAGATGGACCAAGGAAAAGAAAAAAGTCCAAAAAAAAAGAGACTTGAGATTGAGAAGACCAAAAAGAAGAAATGACGATACAAAAAAGGAACTTGAGATAGAGAGGACCAAGAGAAGAAGGAAGAAGACTATAAAAAAAAGACTTGATATAGAGAAGGACGAAGGACAGGAATGAAGGGGGGCCAAAGTAATGTGGGGGCAAGACAAAAAGGAAGAAAAACCAGAGGGAGGGCAGGACCTGAGAGAAAAAGCCAGAAGGGGGCAAGACCAGAGGGAGAGCAGGACTGAAAGGGAGGAAGGACCAAAGGAGTCAGGCCAATAACGAGGAAAGACCACCAAGGAATCAGGAGGAATGGATGAAGGAGGAGGGAGAAAAAGCAAAAAAAAGGAAGGAAAGGGAAATAGACCAGGGACAAAAGGACTGGAGGATGAGCCAGACCAAATAGGGGACAAAACCAAAGGGAGGAAGGCCCAAACTTCTCTAAGATTCCGTGGGACGTCATAAGGCGTGAAAGAACTGACGTAGGGGCAGACCAAGGGGGGGCGGACCGTGTGGAGGGAAAACCTGCTGGGTATCGGGATGAAAGGATGGAAAGAGACATTGGAAAAGGAAAAGGGGGTTGTTTGGGGAGATATGATTTGGGATTAAGGTAGGGCGGACCGAGAGGGGCTGGACTGGAGGGGGATAGGACTAACAGGGGGCAGGACCAGATGCTGTGAGGACCACATGGGGTGAAAGTATTAGAGAGCAAAAGGACTGGAAGATGCACAGAACTAGAGGCAGGCAGTACCAGAAGACTGACAGCCTCTTGTTTTGGAGCAAAACAAGAGTGGAGGCAAAGCAAAAGAGGGAAGCCCAAATGGAACAGAAAAGAAACTTTGAATGGTGCCCTCCAGCATCTCAGTGCCTTAGCAGTTTGCCTAGATAACTTATGTACAGAAAAAGCCTTGGACACCGGACCAGATGGGCAGCAGGCTCAGAGGTGGCAGGATCAAAGTTGGCAGCCTGATTGATGCAGTCCCAGAGGAGGAGCAGACCTGAGGATGACAGAGGCAAGACAAGAGAGAGGAGCATGGCCCAAGGGGGACAGAGAAACATTTGAATGGGCCCTCCAGCCTTGCTTATCAGCCAACAAACAAGTGGCTTATAAACGGACAATAACTGTACATTTGTGGCTGTTCAATCAGACGTTATTGGTTCTCTCACCCAGCAGATCAGCAAATGATTCCCGAAATTATCGCCTCAGTGACGCTCATCAACGGTCTTGCCACCTCTTGTATAAACCTTTAGCTCCATTTAATCCAGGGTATAATCCGATCGCCAATTGGGGTCAGGAAGGAATTTTTCCCCCTCTGAAGCTTATTGTCTATAGGGAGGGTTTTCGCCTTCCTCTGGATTAACTGTTAAATAAGTATAAATAAATAAAATTAATTCATTTTAAAACTATTTGGTGTCTGCCTTTTTCTATTTCTCCTCTCAACTTTTCATTTGTTTACTTGACCATTAAATATGGAGAATTGTTACCTTTTTAATACAAATAACACAAGTATTAGGAGTGGGCTGCACACATCATAAACATTAAAATCGATCTTTACTCCAGATAAACATTACAACACATCACACGTCTGCAGAGCTATTCATCACGGGAAGGACAAGGAAGGTGCCTGATGCGTTACATGACGTCAGGTCACTTCATCATAGGCCGACAACCCTTGTCTCACATGGTAAATTATAAAGATGGGATAGAATACACCCACACATTATGAGTGCAACTGGTGACCAATTAAATATAGTAGACATACAAATAGAAGCCTAGTGCACATCCAGTTCAAATTGCTTCCATGTTTTATTCCCTTCATAATTAGTCTCATAAAAGGCAAGTAGTGATAGAGTAGGACCCAGCTGAAAAGCAAACCCTGAAGTGGTGACTGGGCTTAAAATAATTTGGCCAAGTAACTGAACTAATTGCTTTTATTTATCCAAAAAGAATGGCGAGCTTTTTAAAGCAGCATTATAAGGGAATAAAACTGATAGGGCCAGGGCCAGGGAGGGGGGGCGGTTTGAGCTGCTGGACTCCCCTAAGCCCCAAAAGGCACTTATCTTTGCCCCCGTTGGGAGGGCTGCTAGGGGGGGCGCGAGGGCGCCTCTCTGGCGAATGCAGCCACCAGCGAGGAGGGCGTGCATCCCGTGGCGGGTGCGACCACCTTCAAGGTGGCGAAGTGAAATGGCCTGGTTACCGCCACTTTATAGACACCGCCGCTTTATAAATAGAAGCGAGCGGTAACTGATGCGATATTAACGAGGCACCAACTTTTCCTGGCTGGGTTTCGCCCTTTAATAAATTGCATTGATATTGGTATGGGTTTTATGAGAATTTTTGGAGCCAATTTTTCCCCTGGGTTTTTGTCAGGTGAAATATGAAGTGATGCTCAGTTTCCCTTGAAATCTGTGGACATCTATTCTGCGTTGAATTGATTATTCCTGGGGACATTTGCGCAGCATGGGAATTTTTTGTGCCTCTGGAAAAAGGCAGTTTTTATCATTTTATTGTAAAAAACAAAAAGTGTGTGTATCATTTTTTTTGCAAATGTGTTTCACTTTGTGTATAATTATTTTTTTAATCATTCCCAAAGATGATCTGATGATCATCTTTAATTATAACGAAGTTGGAATACGGGCATAATTACCAGTTTTCGAAGTCGAAATCTGATAGGAAAGATCCCTTTCTCGAAAGCCCTTTTCATGAAGTGATTTTTTTCTCCATTGGCAAAGGTCACCGGTTTACTAAGCAGAAGTGAACTTGCGATATGTGCTGGTTGCAAGTTTATTTCCTTAACTAGACTACCAGGCTGTTTGTGGAATACCAGGGGTTCCCGGCATCAGAGGAAGTCCTCTCAAATCACAGGGACTCCCTCACCTCTTCAGCTCTGCAGGAAACAGACTCCCAGCATTGGCTTCAGCAAAACCGATGATGGATCAATTGAATTATTTATTTCTTTTTTTAAAAAGGGGTCTCCTTTTCCCTTTACCCCAGAGGGTCGCCTGAGACAAATGTCTCACTCTGCTTTGTTAGAGAAGTGGCCCTCATTAGAGGTAGTAGAGAGGAATCTTTTAATTTCCATGGTTTGCGCTTTGCAGAGAAAATCATGGCACATGATTACGGTCAGGTCCTTGTCAGTTAATGAGGCAATCACCTGCTGATTGGTGGGCTACTGACTTCTGTTTTCTCTCTCCCATCCTGAACTGTGTAACTAAGACCCTTTGATTAATTTTGGGTCTATTAGGATTATATTGTCAAAACTTTGAAAACTGTTCCATGTTTTTTTGCCCCTGTTTAAATTGTAGAACCAGCGCACACATCCTGTCTGTCATTTTTCAAAGATCAAGGAACACACAGTCCCGATCGTTCCCCTATACAGAGCATATACACAGCATAGGGAGAACGCTAGGGACTGTGTGTTTCCCTCAACCATGGCCAACTCCCCTATAGGGAGTCTACTGCGGCCGAGGGAAATTTTTGTTCTCTACCGAAAGACTGCTTGGATGACCTGAACGTTCGGCGGCCATGTGCTCATTCGGGAAAGCCGCTACACACCTTTTCAAAAGCCCCGGATACCGTCGGGGCTAATCGCTAATGTGAGTTTTTGAGCCTCCTATCAGTCAAACCCAGGCCATTTACTAAAATTAGTGCAGTTAGAACATCCACATGTTTAGCCAGATTCTATATTCAGTCAATTCTGTTCCCTCTATTTCCCCAGTAGTTTTTATATATCTCATATACCGGGAAGTTCCCTGGAAGGAACTAGTTATCACGGAATACTTAATATTCACTCTGCAAACATTGTACTGTAATTACAGGTAATTATATGGACCAGATTATTAACCGTAATGAACATAAATCTACTGTATCACCCGTAGAACACAATATACCAGATCTTATTATCGCTCTATTGATCTCTTTGAAGTAATTACAATTCCTCCCACTAGAGGAGGGCCATCAGTAATTGGATTCCTTTTTTTTAAACCATTGAATAAAGTGATCGATGTCAAGTACGATTATTTGAACCTTGATTGGTCAGTTTAGAAAATTTCTGTATTTTAGAACCACCAGACATTTTTGTCTGATTTCTGCCGAACCACTTGCCGATTTGAAAAACAACAAACTTGATTTCCGTGCTTGCTTCTACAATCGATTTATTGGGCATAACTAGATTTGTGTATGGCCACCTTAGGAGAACTATTACAGGAACTATTAACAAGAACTATAAACAGTTAAAATGACAAGTACCTGGGGTCAGGAGGTAGGATTGGCAATTTCTACCTCCCAATATTGTTTCTGTAAGAAGTGTTGACACACAAAGCTGCTTCTACCAGGCTTTCCTAATGCTTAAGTGCTATCTTAATACAGGAAAGCTCTGGAGACTAACCTGGCCAATGAAAACTTTATATGCATTTAAGGGCAACTACACTGTAAAAATGAACATTTAAAAAAGGATAAGTACCGGGGCAGGATGTAGTATTACTTATGCCTCCAATATAATTTGTAGAAGAGTGCCAGCACTGTTGAAGTACTGAGGAAGCCTGGCAGAAGCAGTTTTCTTCGGGAGGTAGGAACTACCAATCTTAGCTCCCTGCCCCAGTACTTTTTCACTATTCATTGTACTATAGTTCTCCTTTAAGGCATATTCCAACCTTTGCAAAAATATTCACAGCCTGTGTTCATTCCAATCTCCCCACCTTACCTGTAAGGGTTCAGGTTACAGATGGTAACAGCAGAAACACCAGTTTCTGGAAGGTGACGGTAATGGAAACGCTGACCGTGTAGTAGGACATGAGCAGTAAGGCGCATTGCCAGAAGATTAACGCCACAGCAATCACAGTTAGCATGATCCATATCCATCTGCGCATCTGCCCTTGGACACCACATCCTTCGGCACCCGTGGGTGTTGTGGTTCAGACAGTACCATTGGCATAAGCTCATAGAGAGTGGGAGCTTGTGGGCCAGTTACTGGGAGAGTCTTTTTCAACTTTTCAGTCAGTTTTCTTCCATTGTTAGACATTGTGGGTCTGCAAAAATACAGAAACCCCTCAATATTAATGGGGGAGAACAACAAGACTAATGTGGAAAGGAAATGGGCATTAATACAGTGATATACAGACAAGTGTCAGATTAGACAGTGACTGTGAATATGTATGGAAATCACCACCTCATTGTCCACCATTGACCAGCATGACGGTTAGAGATGGCCGAACTCACCAAATCCGTTCCGCTTGCAAATCCGAATGTTCTGCCTTAAATGAAGGTATAATAGCAACAGTTACTGTAATTGGGGTTGGGGACATGGGAAATGGTCTGAGGAACATTATCAATGTCCACATCTTTAATAAAACACTGTCCAGTACCAAAACGTCATGTGCTTCCCATTTTGACATTCCGTATAGTATTTTCAAAAAATTTCAAATTTACAAAATCAAAATTTAAAAATTTCTAGAAATGTAGAAACTTTTCAAAAGTAGTTTGTGATAAATCCAAAAAAGTCAGAAATCAGCAAAGTCCTGGTTCCGCAGATCCTTAAATCTGCTTCGGAATCTGGTCGGATCCTCTCTAATGACGATCCTCCCTTATCTTATGTCACTATAAAGAAACCTTTCCTAACCTGAAGATAACACTTCTTTTTCTTCATTCTTAAAGGATGTCCACGTGTCCTCTGATATGACCGATTAGTGAACATATATTCCCATATTATACCATTAATATATTTGTATAAAATGACCATATACCCTTCTCTAATGTAAACAGCCCTAACTTGTCTAATCTGCCTGCATAGTCAAGCCCTCTATTCCCTTTATTATTTTAGTTGCCCTTCTCTAAATTTCCCTTTGGTATATAGGATTCCAAAACCACACCGCATATCCAAATAGGGCCTTACCAGTGCCTTGTAAAGAGGGAGAATATATTCTCCATTGATCTATTCCTCTCTTTATACAACAATACCGTATCTTGCTAGCTGTTGCTGTCTGGCATTGTTTGCTACAGATAAGTACGGTATGTTTTTCACCTTACATATATCAACATTGAATCTCATCTGCCACAATGCCGACCATTTGATAATCTATCTAGGTCTGCTTGCATCAATTGCACACAGCACATGTGAATGTTTTTTCTTTGTCTCCACCACTAAATAGATAGCAATGGATATTGAACACGATGGTTCCATCACCTTTTTGCTCTGGACTGAGGTGGTTTTTGTTTCATACTGAGAGATGCCAATGACGAGTTCATCAGCTCTGCCACCTTCACTACAATCAGGTACACAGAGAACCATGCACAAAGCCAGATTGGCACAGCAAACTGAGTAGGCATTGTCTTGGCATTCCTGGGTAATCTGGCACATGGAGGGGACAGTCATATGGATTCAATACTGAACACACAGCATACTGGTTGTAGTAGGATAGATAGATAGAATGGATATATATATATATATTATAGAGAGAGAGAGAGAGAGAGAGAGAGAGAGAGAGAGAGATTTTCAGAATTAAATATGAGATTATATTAGAGAATGGATATCCCGAGAGATTTATCTATTCGAACATGGACCTCAGGCAATCTCTCTTTGCGATGGCCTCTGCGCTCTTCTATTCCCCCTGTCTCCCGCGCGCTTTTCCTTTCGCGCCGCCTCCCGCGCGCGCTCTTCTGTCCTCTCCCTGCTCTCTCTCGCGCGCTCTTCCTCTTCGCGCCTGGCCTCTCGCGCGCGCTCTTCTTCTCTTCGCGCCGTCCTCGCGCGCTCTTCTTTCTTCGCGCCTGTCCCGCGCTCTCTTCTTCTTCGCGCCTGTCCTAGCGCGGTCTTCTTTTCTCTCCGGCCCTTTCTGCGCGTATTATCTCTTGGCCTTTTGCGTTCTTCTCCCCGTGGCCTCCTCGGCGCGCTTCTTATTTCGCTCCTGCCTTCCCGCGCTTCTTCTCAGCGACTCTGTCCTCTCGTCGAGCCTCTTCTCTTTCGCTCCTGCCTTATCGCGCATACCTATATATTCAGCGATTCTCTGTACTAGCGACATATTCATCTCTTCGCAGACCTGTAATCTCGGGTCTATATCTATCAGCAGTGTATCTAGGATCTCTTCTTATCCGCCAGGATGGAATATAGCGAGTATCTCATCAGACGAATGGACTGCGTCTTTATCTCGGACTGGCTGGTTTCTTCGCGTGTGGCTTTGGTGGATTCTCTCAGCCATGCCATCTGGCGTTATTCGTTTTCGTGGGATCTAATATAGAGGATATTGTATATTGCTTGACTCTAGACCTGCACATAGTTAAATTGGAGGATGACTGAACTCCATATATAAATTCTGTGTTATAGAGTCATTGTCATCAGAGTAGAAAAAACACTACTACACAGAAAGCGGGGTGAAAGTTGCAGATCGTTTTGTCTGTCTTCTCCCCTCCGTAGTCCTTGGATTGTACAGTGTGTGTGTGATAGAGATAAGAGGCGCACAATGAAAATGTAATGTGTCTAGTTTCAGCACTTATTCACTGATTGTGCTGTAGATCCCCTCGGGAATTTTTCCAACTGCTGGAGCAGTGGGTTCAGTTTCATCACCCAAGACTCCTCTCGTGCTGAATCCAGTGTAGTTTCTGCCTACTGACTACTTACTGAGAACCACCTGTTCTCACACTCTCACTTTCCTTCAAGTCTGCACTACTTTTAACAAGCTAACCTTGTTATTGCTGTTTTAGCCAACATCGCCACCTAGTGTGTCATTAAAAAATTCTTTATAGAGCACATTGGAAATATATAGGACTGATTGCAATATGGGTGCAAAAGTATACCGTGCTATTAGTTTGCAACAACCATCAGATGTTAGTTTTTCTACTGGGTTAGGCTAAGGCCACACTGCAACGCACAGGAATCGCGCAAAAAATCGCGAGCGTTATCGCACGCGATTGTGTGTGCGATTCTTGTGCTTTTTGCATTTGCGTGTGTTTTTGCGCTGCACTATTGCCGTTTTCCATTATGGAACGCATGTGTTTCAAGCACCAAAAATGGTGACCGCATGTTTACCAAAAACGCAAATGGACGCGCAATCGTCATGCGCATATGAAATGGCGGAATTTCCGCGTTCCTGCGATTTCCATTTTTAGCGAAATCAACGGGTGCAATCGCGATGCAAAACGCTAGTGTAGCCTAGCCCAAGCAACATCTGATTGGTTGTTACAGATTAATAGCCAAGAAACATTTGCACCCTTTATAATATGCCTCGCCCCTTATTTATTTTCTATATAGAATTCATTATCTCATGAAAAAAAAGAATTAAAATATTTGGTTTAAACCAAATCAGGGAGATGTAAGAGGAAATAAGTGAAAACCCATGTTACCCAATGTACTTTTGGTTGGCATTGGGTATTAACTCATTTTGGCATTGCCTAAACCATTTGCGAAGATTTTTGGAATTAGTGGCAGTGCAAGTGATGCAATAAATTTACTGATGATTTTCCACTCGTTTTTTTGCCCCTCAAAATGAAAACTCTTTCAGTGTTTGCTTAAAAATCATGCAAAAGAATTAACTTACCATGTACGTTCACTACGATATATACTGGTCGTAACCGCTGCCATATCAACTACCCCAAATAAGTCAGTATCTATCTACTATATATAGAAATCTTTTATATATTTGTATGTATGGTTTGTATGTATGTATATTGTTTAGTGATTGTATGTTATATATGTCTGTATGTTATGTATGCATTTATGTATATCTTATGTATATATATATATGATATATATATGTATCATGTATATATGTTGTCATGGGTAATGTAATTATGTTGTTGTGTATGTCTGTTATCTCTATTCTACTTCCTGTCTTTTCTTCTGTATCGTCTCCTGTGTCTTGTCCTGTTGTTCTTTCTGTCTGTTCTGTCTGTCTCTCTGTCTGTCTCTGTGGTCTGTATCTGTCTGTATGTCTGTACCTATGTATAATGTATATGTGTATTCTATGTAATGTAGATGTATGTAGTCTGTCATGCATTCATGCCTGTCGTATAATGTTTATGTCTATATATGTATGTATGTATATGTATGAATATATGTTGTATGTATATATATGTAATGTTGTATGTATGTATGGTATGTATATTGTATTATGTCATATTTTACCTGTATGTATGTTTGTATATACTGTTTATTATGTTTATGTATGTATGTATGTATGCATGTTGTATGTGCTACCTAAGCCAACCCCTGAATACATCCACATATTGTCAATGCCCTCTGAAGGACAACCCCCGTAAAGTCGCAGTTGACTCAATAAAAAGCCTGCACGTCACTTGCAAGTGTGATTCCCCAATTCAGTAATTCAGATGAAGGACTTGGGCTCTGTGTGCTCCAACTTCACACACAGTACACAGAGTCCACTTCAGTGACACAACAAACAGTGTATGTATGGCTCTGAAATCTACATTTGTATATCAATATATAAACCATGGAAGACTATGTTTACTATTGGTGATATGACTCACCATTTATATACAAATATAAACGCCGCGAAGACTATGTTCGCTATTGTTTGGATATGATGACATTTATATACAATATAAACCCTGGAAGACTATGTTTACTATTGGTGATATGAATTGACATTTATATACAAATATAAACCATGGAAAGACTATGTTACTATTGGTGATATGAATGACATTATATACAAATATAAACCATTGGAATGACTATGTTTACTATTGGTGATATAAATGACATTTATATACAATATAAACCATGGAAAGACTATTGTTACTATTGGTGATATGAATGACATTTTATAACATATAAACCTGGAAAGACTATGTTACTATTGATTAAGACATTTAATACAATATAAACCATGAAAGACTATGTTACTATTGGTGATATGAATGACATTTATATACAAATATAAACCCTGGAAGACTATTTACTATTGGTGATATGAATCACATTTATATACAAATATAAACCCTGGAGACATGTTACTATTGGTGGATATGAATGACATTATATACAATATAAACCATGGAAGACTATGTTACTATTGGTGATATGAACACATTTATATAGAATATAAACCTTGGAAAGACTATGTTGCTATTGGTGATATGAATCACTTTATACCAATATAAACCATGGAAAACTATGTTACTATTGGTGATATGAATAACATTTATATAAAAATATAAACCATTGAAAGACTATGTTGCTATTGGTATATGAATGAATCTTATAAACAATATAAACCCTGGAAACACTATGTTCTATTGGTGATGAATCACATTTATATAAAATATAACCATGGAAAGACTATGTTACTATTGGTGATATGAATGACATTTATATAAAAATATAAACCCTGGAAAGACTATTTACTATTGGTGATATGAATCACATTTATATAATATAAACCCCCGGAAAGGCTAGTTGCTTTGAAACAGCGTGGCCAGGCCCCCAAATATTGCGACCACCAAATCTCACGTCCAAGCCTCCTGGACACCACAACATCACAGACTGTCCACACCCTAGAATGCCGTGCCCCCACCCACCGCAACATCGCAGATATGCCCCATCCACCTACTCAAACTGGGATGGTTGGGGGGTATGGGTACATGGGAATTACCTACATTAGCTAGACTTAAGCACCAAAACACACTGCCACATTGTTTACAACAACGTTCACACCGTTAGCAAAGAACAAAGACATCATGGCACTTTCAATTCGGACCAGAAACTAACTTTACTGTTGGGTATCGATAGTCAATATAAGTGGTCCTTTGGTGCAAGGATAAAGTTTAAAGTGCAAACAAGGTGATATACAGCTAACAAAACTGCTCACTATCTCCATCCCATCTTTTGTAGCTAAAAGGACAAGTCTAGATTTCATTTTAACCAGCCTTACAACACATCACAGCTATTAATCTGGCTGAGTTTACAGCCCTTGATAAAAAGGTAAAGTACATGAGTGATTGGACATAATTACATGTCTGAACAGATTGTCTGTAGCCACTACTCTTAAGGTTGGTATCATGCGTCTAGACACTCAGGGATGGCAGAACCATCAGGGATGAAATCACGTGATGGTACAAAAGCATTTGGCATGGTGACCTCAAAACTAGTTAACTTTTTAACTAAGAACAATGGACTTAACCTGGCGTTTGTTACTTGGTTGGTGACAGGATGGATAATAAAAACGCACTGAACATTATTTAATTGGCATTACTGTTCCTCCAGTGTCATTATAAGATCCAGTACATTTTAATGTATTTCCTCACCTCCCTGTGATAATACAACGAATGGCAAATAGTTGGTTTCCAAATTATGGGAGTTTAGTGTCCTTTAACTCTCACAGAATACGAGGAAATAATACATTTTAATTCAATTATTTTTTTTTTTTTTTAGAAACCAGATATAGATCTATGTTTGTGCCGATGTTATAGTTAGAGAACTGTGCACTCTGTGTTCCCCTTTCCTACTTGTGCAAGCTAGTATCCTGCCTAGTTGTCAAGACCCCTGCACACACTGTAGCTATACCTTTGGCCTAGTTAGTCAAGACCCCTGCACACACTGTAGCTATACCTTTGGCCTAGTTTAGTCAAGACCCCTGCACACACTGTAGACTATTACTTTGGCCTAGTTAGTCAAGACCCCTGGCACACACGGTAGCTATATCAACCTTTGGCCTAGTTTAGTCGACCCCTGAACACACTGTAGCTACTTTGGCCAGTTTTAGTCAAGACCCCTGCACCACACTGTAGCATACAACCTTCTGGCCATTAGTGTTTAGCTACCATTCAGACCCCTGCCACACCATGTATTACCTTGGCTCCTATGCATTCTAGTCAAGAAATCCGGGCCACAAACGTTGTGTTTAAACAGTCGTAACTTACTGCCCACAATCGAATGCAATAATGCGAGGCTGCACCTCCATTTAGCTAGGATGGCGCAGGAAGCACAAATCGGTGTTAACCGACGCTATTGATAAGGTATCGTGGGATAACATTGATTTGGCCAGTTTGCACACATTATAGCACCGCCCTGGTTTAATATACAACCTACAATTAGATAGTGTAATGACGTATTACTTCATCATGAGTGAATGCTTGTTCCAACCCAGTTGTACAGATGTACAAATGAGCACAGGTTGATTAGGATGAAGTAATCCAGTCTCAGTGACATATGGGAACAGACTGGTCTGTACCTAGGGTGAGACAGGAGTGACAAACCTAATTAAGGATTTGTTCATTTTTCTGCAAAACATCCCACGTTCTGGTGTGTGACCCTGGATTGCAAGATATGAACTGTACACTGACAACAAAACACTGAGAAGAATGGGTACTATCTCTATTTAGCCTTTATGTTTGTGTATTATATATATATATATATATATATATATATATATCATATAGGCCCCCATACAATATCATATTATCTGCACATTGGCATACTTTATATCTCGAAAGCTTGTCTGTAAAAATGAACTGTTAGTCCATAATAAAAGGTATCACCTTATCCTACAGTACTCATCTCATATGCTACTGGACTAATACAGCTACAACCATTTTATATACATACTTTATAAACAAAGGGGTTTTAGTATACATTACTGTGATTACATGAATGAAAAGCCTTCCAACCACGTCAAAGTAACCCCAGTCTGGAGGTCCTAAACTTCTAACCTTTTTTACTTCAATTACCATTAGCAAACTTTTGCATTTCTCATGTTTTCTGCACTGGATAGATTTAACAGGCTTTCCTTCCCCCCAGCCCTTTGGCTTTTTAAAATGAGGAAGAGGCCATCCAGTGCTTTATATTAAGGCATAGGACCTCCCATAAAGGGCGTGTTGGGGCGCTATTACCCCACGGAGGGTTACCAGCCTCCCAAAATACATACTACAAGCATTGTGGAAGCAGTCCAATTAGGCTAATTTACAACTACATTTAGCGGAAGTGCTACTGATCTGGTCAAACATTTATACAACATAGAAATTAATCAATGCACATTCCTAGGCCCCATACAATATCATATTATCTGCACACTGGCAGTGCAAGAACACTGCACTGACGAGGTCTCACACTGCCAAATGGAGGGGGTATCGTATAGACTTTTAATTGACTTTCGACCTATACTTAATACTATTGACAGTATATTAGAGGGGTATGGTATATGTGCCAGGATTTGAACAAGAGGAAGGGACCCTACTCTAACCGCTAATTTAGAAGTTTTCTATCTCTGCACTTATAGCGTGGTGGTTGTTTACCTATATCCAACAATAACCTGTTTTTTTAGCCGTAGGAGTTGGTATATAGAATTGTTATAATAACACTGTGTATTTATAGGTATTTGTTGGTTTATAGTTAATGTTTTTTGGTTTAATATGTATTAATAAATTACGCATTTTTGATACCTATCCTGTCAGACTAAATTATTAAAGGGAATATGTAAATTATTCTTGGCAATTCTGGGGTAATACCACGAGTGCTGGTATAGGATACTTTGGCGCTCTTGTCTAGTAGTGGTTAGAGTTCTAACCTTTTTTACTTCAATTCCATCAGCAAACTTTTGCATTTCTCATAGTTGTGCACTGGATCCTATAACAGAATATAATAAATATATATATATATATATATATAATATATATATATATATATATATATATTGGGGAGTGTTGTTGTCTATATAAACTGTGTGATGTTATTGGTCGGTAACCCTGATGAAGGCCCCGTAGTATCCGGGCCGAAAGCGTAGCCTTTATGACCTACATTTTCCTAATAAGATTGTTAAGTCCGAGGATGCGCTGGAATTACTTGACTATATATATATAAATAATAGTAATTGCGGAAGCGGCACTATCCGCTGGGTCTTATTTGTAAAGTTAGAATTTATTGTTACACACACACGCCACTCAACGTGTTTTGGCCCCATCTTGGCCATCAAGAATGACTACCTTCACTGTTTATCTATATATTATTATATATATATATATATATATATATATATATATATATAGCGGTTGTGGAAACAGTGGGCACTCATAATCATTGCATGCCTGGGTGCACTATCCAGAGTATACAAAAGCTTGAAATGGAGGCACTCGCAGTCTTGGCAAACAAACGAATGTTTATTCAAAACAAAGAGGTTTACATGTTTCCGCCCCTAAGCGGGGCCCTCTTCAAACTGATCCTGATGCTTGATAAATGATGCCAGGGAGTGCGAGACTTCTGGAGAGGAGGAATTTGGTTTAAAAATAGGTTAGGGATAAGCAAGGAAATGCTAACAAACTGTGTATTTCTTCACTGAATATAGTGTGTAATATTATACAAATAATCTACCTATTCTTTATGAGATCCTGTTTTTTGCGGGCGATACTGAGTGAGTCCCCTATCAGATTTGTATAATGGAAGGCACCTACCTTGGGATCTGTTCTGGCTCCTATGTGGTGTCAGATTAGATGTGTAAATAGGGACACACTGGTTGGGTGTAAATGGGACTTTTAAATGTGGAAGTAAAAGATGTAGAACTGTGGAGTTATTAAATGTTATGTCCATCAAAAAAGACACTTACCCACGGACCCGCTCCAGCGCCAAATTCCCGATCAGCCTGTCAGTGAGTTGCGCTGGAGCGATATACAATTTTTTATTTGAGGGGTATATTTGCCCTTAAGTAGTAAGCTGAGCCATAGACTGCCATTTAGAGTGCTTCCTTGACATCTTTCATGGACCTGCCACACAAATTACTTTTCATCAAAGTCTTTCTCAGAAAATAACAGAAACCATTTTAATGACAGGTAAAAGAGTCCTTTAATATAAGGAATGACTAATAAATTAAGTTCAGGCAAATGCTTATATATGATCCTTTTTCCCAAGCTCCTCTGCTGTAGTTAACTGGAGAAATATTAATCTGGCAACCAAAAGGGACAACAAGCTGGGCACAATGGAATTCGATCTGTTATTTTCTCCCTTTTTTGCCTAGTGTGGTCCACTAGATTGCTCTTGTCTGGTCACCCATGCTAGATCTACAATAGATATATATTTCAATGACCTTGCATCAGAGGGACATATGCCAGGCAGGGCTATGATTCCATTTGTTTGGCTTTGAATGCTAGAGCACCAACACTGCTGCCTACTGCTGATAATTAGTGCCAGCTAATGTTTTTTTTAGGGAAAAATAATTCTTGTGCTGTGTGTGGGTGTCCAAATCAACTTCAGTATTGGCACATCCGGATTGCGTCTTCCTAGTTTCACTCTCCTGCTCCCACTTTTGGTGCGGTAATGAGCAACAGCTTTAATTGAAGGGAGGAGATACACAGGTATCAAACTGCAAAAAACCCTCTCCTATTGCGACATGTTTCGATCATGTGTGATCCTTTCTAAGCCAGGATGGCACAAAGAAAATCATGATTTTATGTAATATGGTTTTAAAATCATGTAAGCAATTTCCCTTTGTAAGCTTTCACAAAAGAAATCATAGGAAGTATTGCTAATGTATACTAATGTATATACCGAACTATACCGATGCAAGTTTTTTAATTTACATTCTGAGTATCAAAACTGGTAATACAAATGACACAGTTCTTCTTTCTAAATATTTACTTGGGTTTACCAATCAGCCGTGGTTGGGCATGGTGTGATATCCAGTGGGTACAGAGGAGGAGCCAGATGGCAGCCCACATGGGACAAATTTAAAACCATATATTTTTTTCACTGTCATTGGGCTGATGTCACAATTCAATATGTACTTTGTACAAGTTTTCACTTTAGTTGTCCTTAAACAATGTAGATAGTTCTTCACTGTGAGGACAAGCAAAAACATGCAGTTACACTGATAAAGCCAATACTTTCCACTGGTCACTGATTCAATCTAACATGAGCATGGTATTTGTATGGGACTTGCAATCATTTTTCTTAAAGAAAGGTTCCTGACAAAGTGAACTGTTCCTTTAATGTATTGATTGAAGATTCGGAGGTTAAGGAGCTATGCCTTACCTTCCATTTTTCAATCAATGCATGTGGAGGCAGGAACGAATATAGAACTAACTTACCTTTCAGCAATCCACCGCAGCAGCGCACTGAAATTCCCTACCCCTTAATGGTTCTGTTCAACTATACTGTGCATTATCGCACATGCGCTATATAGTTAATCAGAACCAGGAAGCAGCCGGGCTGTGTTGGTGCTGCTGCGGTGGATTAATAAAAGGTAAGCTAGTTCTATATTCGTTCCTGCCTCCACATGCATTGATTGAAGAACGGAGGGTAAGGCATAGTTGTCTGACATTAGATTGCAACAACAGATATGTGCATTGACTATCATGTAATCAGTTTTGATATTTCATAACTAGGCTGTGCATACTGTTCTTTTCCGCATTATGTCCAAACTGATGTAATATTCTGTAGACAACAATTAAAATAAAAGGGAGGAAGTTATTTTGATTCTATTCTTACCCTTATAACCCTGAAAATGCATTTATCAGCCCTGTCAGGAACATCCTAATGTGGCTTTACTTTATGGGTAATGTGAGACTGGGGATCATATTATAAAGGATCGCTATCACTAGGGACCCTTTTATACCGTTCAAAACAATACTGCATGTATCAAACTTAACTTGCTTAAACTGCAACATTGCAACATTAATGTAGTACCAATATGGGTACCGAATGTAAACATTACGGATATGAACAGATAAAGGATTGGTATCGGTCTTTACAAAATATAAATACGTCCCAGGGGGTCAGATGTTCTTAAAGTCGATTATAGATAATCAATTTGGAATTTCAAAACAATACAAATATTGAGTGGTTATTGAGAAAAACTAACTAACTATGAGTAAAAAATATCAAAAAATGTCCCCTCCCATTACTGGTCACAGACAAGATACAAATTTGCACATGCTTCAGTCTTCTAAATTCCCTCCCTTCTTACTGGAAGTAGAGATGGACTAGAACTTGAACCCGAGTTCGAGCCAAACTTATCGAGTTCGAATGGACTCGGACTCCTCAATCTATGCCAGACCTGGATTTCTCTGACTTTCGAACTTTCCAGACTTTGATAATTATCGAACGTTCATCGTTGCTGTTTTGATTATTATCAAATTTACCAGATGTTCTCTAACCCTTGAATGTATCGTCACTAACCTTTGAAAGTATCGTTCGTTTTCGCTAACCTCCAAAGTATCTTCGATTTCGGTAACCCTCGAATTTATGGTTCTATTTTCAGTAACCCTCGAAAGTATCGTTCGGTAACCCTTGAATTGGCCAAACCCTTGAATTAGTAGCTTGCGCAAAACCTGACATTGCCCGCTCGTGTTTAAGAAGGTTTTTAGCAAGTTTTGTTGATAGTGACATGTACCCCAGACCATTTCCCAGGTGCCACAGCCATTTACAGTTAGTTACCATTGTTTACAGCTGTTGCTAACTGTTGATTTTTGATTTTAAAGGACAACTCCACCCTCATAAGAACATCTTTTTAGAAAGAATGGCCTCTTTAAATATGTTGATAATCCTACTTTGTCCTATGAATGCATTACTGTGTGCCTCTATGCTTCTGGTGCCTCATGGAAACTGAGCAATTGAAACCTGCACTGAGACGTGACTGAGCTGCGGCATGCTCAGAAGAGGCAGACAGGGGATTACATTCAGTCACTGGCTGTGATGTCAAATGTCAAACATAACCGACAGTTGCTAACTGGAAGAACCAGGAAGCAGAAACAGGGACAACAGGACATTGTGCAGGATTTCAAGTTAGACTTATATATTTCACATTTCAAACTAT
Source organism: Hymenochirus boettgeri (assembly GCA_019447015.1). Lineage (NCBI taxonomy): Eukaryota > Metazoa > Chordata > Amphibia > Anura > Pipidae > Hymenochirus > Hymenochirus boettgeri. The sequence goes on along the minus strand of JAACNH010000947.1, from coordinate 75,015 downwards.
TACAGTTTAGGGTTGGGGGGTGTTTACCTGTATGTAAGTTTTTATTTTGGGCTGGATTTGCCCTTTAAAGAAACAACCGTAACCATGAGTTGTAGATTCATTCAGACTTGTTTAGATTTTATCTTTTATAGTCCTTTACCAAAATTTGCCACATCACACTCATTAAAAATCACACTCATTCATTTTGCTAAATCTGCATAAAATAAATGTCTTATAAAGCAAGTAGAAGCGCTGCTTGCACATTACAACTTGACCAAATTTGTGCAAGGCTCTACACAAACAATACCGTATGCAGCCATATTGTTTATAATTCCTTAGGAGTTCCAGATGTAGCTAAACTACAGCCACCCAGCAACTGCAGAATAACATGATTTTGTGTAAATGTTGTAGTTGCAAGGGATTTTCAAGGGTGGTAATCACTGGCAGTAGTGAGTACAGAAGCACCACCATTTAAGGTCACTCTATGTTAAAATATACCTTAATTATATTTTACTTGCTGCATGTATAATGCTCCACTTTATTTAAAATATGGGATATTAGAAGTCACCAAGAAGATCCATGGGCATATAAATATGAGAGATTTGTTTCATATAATATCTTAAAAAGTAAACATTTTTCTTTTATTTGTTTTTTACAGGTATAGTATAGTATAGTATAGTATTTGAGGTTGAATAAAGACATACGTCCATCTAGTCCAACCCATCCAACAATATCCTCATTTCCTGCCTAACTGTTGATCCAGAGGAAGGCAAAAATCATCCACCAAATTTATGAGGGGGGAAAAAATTCCTTCCTGACTCCAAGTGGCAATCGGAAATTTCCCTGGATCAACTCTACTTAATGTATCAATACCAGTAACTTGCAACATTCCTTGTTTGCAGAAACTCATCCAGCTTTTTTTTTTAAACTGACGAATGAACCTGCCATAACAATGTCCACTGGAAGACCGTTGCATAGCTTTAGCCGTTCTCACAGTGAAAAACCCTTTCCGAACTTGAAGCATAAACTTCTTTTCTTCAAGTCTTAAGGGATGTCCACGTGTCCTCTGACATGCTCTATTGGTGAACAATGCCCCAGATAGTTTATTGTATGGCCCATTAATGTATTTTAAAACAGTAATCATCCCATCATCCAGTCTCTCTTCATATTCAAGCTCCCCAATCCCCTTATTAATTTAGTTGCCCTTCTCTGAACATTTCCATTTCAAAGATGTCCTTTTGTACACAGGATTCCAAAATTGCACTGCATATTCCAAATGAGGCCTTACCAATGCTTTGAAAGAGTGAGAATAACATTTCCTCCCTTGAATCCATACCTCTCTTTTATACAAGACAATACCATGCTGGCTTGGCTGTTGCCACCGGCACTGCTTGCGCCTTTAAGTTTTGTTATCCACCAAAACTCCAAGATCCCTTTCCAACAGGGATTCACTTAACACAGAGCCATTTATAGTATAAGCAGCACAAGGATTCTTAGCCCAAAATGCATCACCTTACATTTATCAACATTGAATCTCATCTGCCACTTAGCAGCCCAATGTGACAATCTATCTAGATCCCCCTGCAACGATTGCACATCCTCTGAAGTTTTTAATGGTCAACAAAGTTTTGTGTCGTCAGCAAACAAGAAACCTTGCCTGACATACCCACTTCCAAATCATTAATAAATAGATTAAATAGAAGCGGCCCCAACACAGAACCCTGTGGTTTGCACTAAAGGTGCAAACCACATTTTAGTAAAAACAATTTTACAGTCTAATTCCTTTGTCCTTGCTGTTCCTCTATAAATAGGTAATGCGTGCAAGCTTATTAGAACTGTGGGCAGCAGCTGAGCTTAAGGGGTTAAATGGTATGTTACATTAGACTTTGATATTCGGTTTGGGCTAATATTGGTACTAACACAATAAGCATGAAGGTGATAAGTTTCCATTTGTGCTACTGTGTGGACTCTGTCCCTCTGTCACTAGTCCCCAAACAATAACTGGTCATTTTCACGTCTGCTCCCATTGTTTTAATCCCTTTCAGACTTACATACCTTGTTCTTTCTGATAACCTCAAGGTGCTAGAACTGCTGGTAAATACAAAGGTTCGTACACACGTGCAATCGCGGGTGCCAACCCATGATGCACGTGTATGCAAACGGCTATTTTGCCCGATAATTGTTCCATGTATGGGCACTTTACTGCGCCGCAACGGAGAACGTTTGTAGATCCGCCCGGCGGATCGGCAACAGCCCCTGCCGAATGGGCCTTTAGACAGCAGAAAAGGGGATTCAGGGCACTTTTTGGGTCCTCCTCCACTTAATTGAATAATTAACAAAAATGTGGAGCCGGATTTTTTCCCCAACCAATCGATATAGCTACCATTTGAAAGCTAACATCCGATTGTTTGGGCAAAATAGTACCATTTTTAAAGATAAGAACTTTTCTTACATAGGACGGTATTGTGTTTCTATAAGTGTAACTTATTAAGGGGTAATATGAAAGGGAAGATGGAAGATGCAGATGGAATGAATCAGTGAGAGACTGTGGCATATTTAAGCAATTTGATTCGGGCAGATTGAAAGCTTCCTCAGTCTGTGTGTTGTTCCCATGTTTCTTCCACCAAGACAACCTGAATGCCCCCAGATTGCCTGAAATCCCGAAGTATGCAAAGTAAGTCTTCACAGGCTGGGGGACACATCTGGCCAATTTCCTGTCCCTGACCGGCCTGCTTCTATAAGTCCTTCTATTGAGTCCTTTAGGGAAAAAGTGCCTTACAAATGTTATTGTATCGTATTGTGTAAGGCTAGGTACACAATTTCTATGCTACAAATGGTAAGAAATAGGGACATCATTAAGATATTCTGATGGAATTTGTTAATAAACCACTATAGGGATAATTCGGTCTTTGGTTGATGGGACACAAATAGATGAAAGGCAACGTGGTGTCAATATTTTAAAATGTGTTACAATTGTCAAATTATAGACTGGAATCCCTAACAATTACTGCACTTGCAAATTATCATGGGTGTGCACTTCCCCCAAACATTTTCTGATTCATAACACACACTATGCCAACAAATACACCTTTCATCGCAAATACGCCAATCACACAACATACCGCACCTCCAATTAGAAATACAAAACACAACAGCATTTTTTATTAGGCTCAAGATAATGAACATAGTGTCTGGTTCTTCATTTCCTCCAATAGCTACTGCTTGGCCCCGTATTTGCTTCTTCTCTTTGTGCTCCTAGTTTTACAATTCTTAGTAACATTAAAGTGAATCTGAATTATAAACTTCAACCACAGATACCACCAAAATGTCCACGTTTCCCTGTGAGCACCAGTTTGAATGTTAATAGACATCAGATACACCTTAGTGGCACTCCGTACATACGAAATAGGCCATAGGTATATATTTATATATATATATACATGTACCTTGCATCCATGCATGCGGCGCTCCTAGTGTGGCCACAGCAATTCGTCAATTGTTTTTAACACGCGATTGGATTGTGCATTTAAACCGTGGCCTAGCCCTTATCGGACGTTATTGGCTCTGGGTAAATCTCCCTGATAATCTATAATGGAAGAGGATTAGCGTGTTTATAACATAAAGTATAAACAATATAGTGTCAGTGATTCAGGGGAACAATTTGTTAATATATTGTGCAGTAGGATGGGTCTGGATGGCCATAGACCTGCACTGCATTAGACGTGTGTACCGTCTGTACAGGGTGTGGCCAATAATTATTTAAATACTGTCCCACACAAAAGACTAATCTTCCAAAGTAGGTCATTAGTACTAAGGGAATGTTCGCACTTCAGGAAACTCGCCAAGGGAAGAAATTACATATTTATTTATTTCCATTGGAATGTAATTGACTTGAAATGTTCGACTTTTTCTGTCAATTCTGATGCTAAAGGTAAGAGGAGCCAACAAATGGAAATACTTTTATGGTTTTAGTTTCACTTTAAAGGGCATGTCCACCCCCAAAACTACAATTTCCCCCACTTACTGGCCCCACTGTGTAGTGTATAAAATCCTTACCATACATCCCAGCTCCAAATGGTTCTCTTTAATCCCCCCCAAAAATCCAAAGTCCATATAGAACTACAGTTCTATGCAATAAAAACAGAGGTTTATTTTTACATTCATGATTATTGGAGGAAATACAAAATTTGAACAAGGATATATAAATGTTATTGAAGGCACCAATTGGGACAGGAACAGCCTGATAAATGGAACCCTGTAGGGGATTTGTTTCTGGCGCTGCTCCCCATCCATGAACAAACAATTTGATACAAAAGTCATGATATAAATAACTAAATCATTTGTACCATGATGGCTAAAGGGCAGACACCCTTTCTGTTCACTAACAAGACTTTATAATTTACTTCACTAGACAGGAGGATTTAGACATCACTATTCGCTTCACACAGTTATATAAAGACAATCATTTCATGTCTGAACTTTATAAAAGAGTCTATTGTACAAATGGAGCCACAAGTCTCAATCTCAAAAATAAGTTACCCTAAATCCACTACTGAGTACGGTAACTAATAATCTTACATTTATGATTATACCAGAAAACCCCTGATTCTTTAAAGAAACCACAACCTGCCCAGCCCCAATATCTGAATGTTCCGGATCCCATCTCAAGAGGTGGGTAATTTACATTGTTTCATAATGGGACTTCAAACTTTTGTCTTTGCCAAATTGCAATGTATTAATGTCAGCATGACTTTGTATTCCTCATTAAAGTTTCCCATCAAGACTTTAAGGTCCTGGATGTTGTGGTCATGTCTGAGAAATGTTCTGGCACTGGAAAATCCGTCTCCCCATTATTGATGGGACTGGTCATTGCAAGGTGCCATTTGGAGTTGCATTTTCCATCCATGTTAATCAATAAATGGCATAACTTATAATTCTAAAGGAATGTTTACATATTGCAGAACATAAACCATGAACCATACCCAGTTCATCTTTTTTTAAATATATTCCATTATGTAATTTCAGAGTCAAGCAACCATTGCAGTTCCAGATTGAACTAGATGTGTATTTAGAAACACAGCCATTGGTAAACACGTCTAACATAGTCACACATATGTATGTTTGTTCTTTCATAAATCATCTTAGTATTGTTAGTAATCATTTTTATAACAAGTGATGTACTTAATCCCATGGGTTGAATGGCTCCAGTCAAGATATGCAAACGAGAAAGAACTAACTAGCCAGATTGTGAAACGCGTGTAGATACATCACTCTGTATCTATTAGCACATGTGTTTAATTCACTTTGCCCTGGTTAATGCAGTTAAAAAGTGGTAGATGAATTATACCTATCTAGTATGTTTTAGATATTCAATAGTTTTAACTATATGAGATAACTGTAGAATATTAAGTATCATTTAACCAAGGAAAGCGAATCCCCCAACACAGGAGATTTCAGGAGAGGATTAAAGCTGGGTACACACTTGGCAGATTTTTGACACAGCAAAGGGTGAACGCTCGGGACTGTTTTTCCTTGGCCGCGGCCGACTCCCCTATAGGGAGTTTACCACAGCCGAGGGAAATTTTCCCTCTTTCCCTAACGAGTGCTCAGCCGAACCGAACATTCGGCACACGTGCTCGTTTGGGAAAGCAAGGTACACACAGTACCGATAAAGCCCCGATACCCTCGGATCCGATGGTATCAGGGCTTTATCGGTACTGTGTGTACCGAGTGATAAAAATCAAAAACAGCTGAATTTCTTAGTCACATATGGGCTACTATTCCCTCGGTCTACTTCAGTCCTCTCTTTAGTTGCCTAGGAGGATCGTGTGACGGTCGCAAAGATTTGGAAATTGATTGAATGTCGCTGGTCTTGAGGTTTGAATGTATGAATGGGCATCTTTAGCTAGAATGAGAGTAAAGGTGCCCATACACATGTGACTGCCATCGCAAACTCACAATCCGATTCCAATAGAATCAGATCATGACATGAGTTTGCCAATGCCAGCTCATAACATTAGTTAGCGTGACCTAAACTCCAAAACAGGAGCAGTGTGCCCATTGGTGCACCATAGCTCACAAGGGAAGTCTGATGATTTGAGTGTTGATATCCTGCCCACCAACAAGGACCCCATTCTCCATTCATTGAAAAAGCAGTGATAACAGTAAATTGATTGCTTAAGAAAATACATATATCCGCACTTAATTCTAATGATACATGTATTATGGTATAAAATACCTACATTTATTAACATAACAGTAAAAGCAGAAGAAGAAAAAACAATCCTATACTACATAGAACCATTATACCAATCAACCAACCCCTGCCGGCGGGTAACTATAATAAGAACTCTATATAAAGCAAAAATAAGGGGTTAATGGATGTATAAAAGCACACAGATAAAATGTGGTAGATCTATAGAACAGGTGTAGATCTATAGAACAGGTAGTAGATCTATAGAACAGTGTAGATCTACAGAACAGGTGGTAGATCTATAGAACAGTGGTAGATCTATAGAACAGGTGGTAGATCTACAGAACAGGTGGGTATTGATCTATAGAACAGGTGGAGATCTATAGAACAGGTGGTATGATCTATAGAACAGGTGGTAGATCTATAGAATCGTAGGTAGATTAGAACGATGGTAGATCTATAGAACGTGGTGGATCTATAGAACAGGGTGGACATGGTGGATCTATAGACAGAGTGGAAGATCTATAGAACAGGTGGTAGATCTATAGAACAGTGGTGGATCTATGAACAGGTGGAAGATCTATAGAACAGGTGGTAGATCTAAGAACAGGTGGGTAGATCTATAGACAGGTGGAGATCATAGAACAGGTGGTAGTAGATCATGAAACAGGTGGTGGATCTATAGAACAGTGGAAGATCTATAGAAAGCGGTGGTAGATCTATAGAAACAGTGGTAGTATATAGAACAGTGGTAGTCTATAGAAAGGTGGTGACTATAGACAGTGGAGATCATAGAACAGGTGGTAGATCTATAGAACAGGTGGGGGATCTATAGAACAGGTGGTAGATCTATAGAACAGGTGGTAGATACTACTAGAACAGGGTGGTGGATCTATAGAACAGGTGGAAGAATTAGAGAACAGGTGGTAGATCTATATAGAACAGGTGGTAGATTATAGAACAGGTGGAGATCTATAGAACGTGGTGATCTATGAACAGGTGGAAGATCTATAGAACAGGTGGTAGATCTATAGAACAGGTGGTAGATCTATAGAACAGGTGGAGACTATAGAACGGGTTAGATCTATAGAACAGGTGGTGGATCTATAGAACAGGTGGATAAGATATATAAAGGTGTAGATCTATAGAACAGGTGGTAGATCTATAGAACAGGTGGTAGATCTATAGAACAGATGGTAGATACTATAGAACAGTGGAAGATCTATAGAACAGGTGGTAGATCTATAGAACAGGTGCGTAGATCTTAGAACAGTGGTAGATCTATAGAACAGGTGGTGGATACTATAGAACAGGTGGAAGATCTTATAGAACAGGTGGTAGATCTATAGAACAGGTGGTGATCTATAGAACAGATGGTAGATCTATAGAACGTGGAAGATCTATAGAACAGGTGGTAGATCTATAGAAACAGGGGTTAGATCTATAGAACAGATGGTAGATCTATAGAACCAATGGTAGATCATAGAACAGGTGGAAGATCTAAAACAGCTGGTAGATCTATAGAACGGTGGTAGACTATAGAACAGGTGGAAGATCTATAGAGCTGTCGATCTAGGAACAGGATGGTAGAATCTATAGAACAGGTGGATAGATCTATAGAACAGGTGTAGATCTATAGAACAGATGGTTAGATCTCTTAAGAACAGGTGATCAGATGATACAGACATAACCAAGCCTAATTAGACTTTTTAAAAAACTTTTTATTCCGGACGAAGACTAGACTATTTTTATAGATCTACCAGCTGTTCTATAGATCTACCAGCTGTTCTATAGATCTACCACCTGTTCTATAGATCTACCACCTGTTCTATAGATCTACCATCTGTTCTATAGATCTACCACCTGTTCTATAGATCTACCACCTGTTCTAAAAAAAACATACACACGATTCCTCTCCAGGCGGAGTTACAGTTAACAGGGAGATTTAGAATAAATTAAATTACTTCACATTTAACTACATTTCTAAATAAATCATTCGTTCTCTTCATTATTTTCACAGCCTTAGACTACCCATTAAATTACTTCTCATATCTTCTTCGTCTTCCTCTTGTTCCGCTGGCCGCCCCGGCTTTCTCTCTCTTTCTCTCCGCTGCGAAGCGGAGCGAAGCGAAGGGTAAAATTCCCTCCCATTTCCCGCATCCACCCAGTAAGTTCCACTCCCCCCCCAGGCTCCCCTCCCATCCTAGTTCCCCCTCCCTCGCATTCCAGGTGCCGGGCCCTAAGTTCCTGTCCCCCTTCCGGTCCCCCGAGGCCATCTATTATTTTCTTTCACCTAGGGAGGGTGAGAATAAAGAGGAAAGGTAAGCGTTCTCACCCTCCCTGTGAATAATAACAAACCGAATGGATGGCAAATATGTTGTTTTTGTCAAACTAAAAATGGTGTTTTTTTCCAAATTATATGGGAGTTTAGTGTCCCTTTAACTTCTCACAAATACAGAAATAATATACATTTTAATTACTTACAATTACTTTTTTTTTTTTTTTTTTTTTTTTAAGGAAACCAATATAGATCTACTGTTTGTGCCGATGTTGTAGTTAGAGAACTGTGGCGTGCACTCTGTGTTCCCCTTTTCTACTTGTGCAAGCTAGTATATCCTGCCCTAGTTTAGTCAAGAAACCCCTGCACCAACACTGTAGCTATAGCCTTTGGCCTAGTTTTAGTCAAGACCCCTGCACAACACTGTAGCTAGAACCTTTGGCCTAGTTTAGTAGTGTCAAGACCAAAGCCCCTCCAAACTGTTTGTTTAAAAACCAGTGTAAATTACCTTAACCTTCCCGCAAACATCCCCCGAAATGCAATAATGCGAATGCTGCACCCCTTAGTAGCAATGGCGCAGGCAGCACAAAATCGGTGTTTAACCGATGCTATTGATATCAGGTATCGTGGGATTAACATTGATTTGGCCAGTTTGCACACATTATACACTCGCCCTGGTTTAGATCTCACCTACAATTAGATAGTGTAATGACGTATTACTTCATCATGAGTGACATGCTGTCATCCACCCCAGTTGTACAGATGTCAAATGCACAGGTTGATTAGGATGAAGTAATCCCATCTCCAGTGACATATGGGAACAGGCCTGGTCTGTACCTAGGGTGAGACAGGAGTGACCAAAACCTAATTAAGGATTTGTTCATTTTTTTCTGCAAAACATCCCCCACGTTCTGGGTTGTGACCCTGGATTGCAAGATATGGCAACTGTACACTGACAACAAAACACTGAGAAAGAATGGGTCTATATCTATCTATTTACTTTATGTTTGGTATTATATATATATATATATATATATTAATATATATATATATATATTCTATATTATATAGGCCCCCATACAATATCATATTATCTGCACATTGGCATACCTCTTATATCTCGAAAGCTTGTCTGTAAAAATGAACTGTTAGTCCATATACAAGGTATCATCCAGTATCACATATCTCTAGTACTCATCTCTTAGTATGCTACACGGGACTATACATGCGTACAACCATTTATATACATACTGTTATAAACAAAGGGTTTTTAGTATACATTACTGTTGATTACATGAATGAAAAGCTTCCAACCACGTCAAGTACCCCAGTCTGGAAGGTCCTACCACTCTAACCTTTTTACTTCAATTAGCTCAAACTTTACCTTATTCATTAGCAAACTTTTTGCATTCTCTCATGTTTCTCTGCACTGGATAGATTTAACAGGCTTTCCTCACTTCCCCCCCAGCCCTTTGGCTTTTTAAAATGAGGGAAGAGGCCATCCAGTGCTTTAATAATTAAAGGCATAAGGACCTCCCATAAAGGGCGTGTTGGGGGTGCTATTACCCACCGGAGGTGTGTACTCAAGCCTCCCAATATACATACTCCAAGCATTGTGGGCATCCATTAGGCTAATTTAACAACTACATTTAGCGGAAGTGCTACTGAACTGGTCAAACATTAATACAAACATAGAAAATATATCAATGCACATTCCTAGGCCCCATATAATCATATTATCTGCACACTGGCAGTGCAAGACCACTGCACTGACGAGGTCTCCACACTGCCAAATGGAGGGGGATCGTATAGAACTTTTAATTGACTTTCGACCTATACTTAATACTATTGACGTATATTAGGGAGGGTATGGTATATGTGACAGGATTTGAACAGGAGGGAAGCCATACTCTAACCGCTAATTTAGAATTTTTCTCTTCTCTGCACTTTATATGCGTTGGTGGTTGTTTACCTATATCCAACATAACCTGTTTTTTTAGCCGTAGGAGTTGGATAAAGAATGTGTTATAATAACACTGTGTATTTATAGGTGATTTGTTGTTTAGTATTAGTTATATGTTTTTTGGTTTAATATGTATTAATAAATTACGCATTTTTTGATACCTATCCTGTCAGACTAAATTATTAAAGGGAATATGTAAATTATTCTTGGCAATTTCTGGGGTAATACCACGAGTGCTGGTATAGGATACTTTGGCGCTCTTGTCTAGTAGGGGTTAGAGTTCTAACCTTTTTTTACTTCAATTACCATCAGCAAACTTTTGGCATTTCTCATAGTGTGCACTGGATCCATATAACAGATATATATATATATATATATATATATATATATATTATTATTGGGGGAGTGTTTGTTGTCTATATAAACGTGGTGAATGTTATTGGTCGGTAAACCCTGATGAAGGCCCCGTAGTTCCGGGCCGAAACGGAGGCCTTTATGACCTACATTTTCCTAATAAGATTTGTAACGCGAGGAGTGCGCTGGAATTACTGACTATATTATATATAAAATATATAATTGCGGAAGCGGCACTATCCGCTGGGTCTTAGTTTAGAATTTTATTGTTTATTGTTTCACACACACGCCACTCAACGTGTTTTGGCCCCCATCTTGGCCATCATCAGAATGCTACCTCACCTGTTTTATCGGTTTATTTTATTTTGTATAATATATATTATATATATATATATCTATAGCTTTGTGGAGAACAGTGGGCACTCATAATCATTGCATGCCTGGTGGCACTATCCAGAGTATACAAAAGCTTGAAATGGAGCACTCGCAGGTCTTGGCAAACAAACGAATGTTTTATTCAAACAAGGTTTAGCGTTTACATGTTTCCGCCCCTAAAGCGGGCCCTCTTCAGAACTGATCCTGATGCTTGATAAATGATGCCAGTGGAGTTGCGAGACTCTTGGAGAGGAGGAAATTTGGTTTAAAAATATGGTTAGGGATAAGCAAGGAAAATGCTAACAAACTTGTGTATTTCTTCACTGAATTATAGTGTGTAATATTATACAAAATAATACTACATATTCTTTTAATGGAGATCCTGTTTTTTTGCGGGCGATACTGAGTGAGTCCCCTATCAATATTTGTATATAATGGAAGGCCCTACCTTGGGAATCTGTTCTGGCTCCTATGTGGTGTCAGATTAGATGTGTAAAATAGGGACAACCTGGTTGGGTGTAAATGGGACTTTTAAATGTGGAAGTAAAAGATGTAGAACTGTGGAGTTTTAAAAAGTTATGTCCATCAAAAAGACACTTACCCACGGACCCGCTCCAGCGCCAAATTCCCCAATGCCTGTCAGTGAGTTGCGCTGGAGCGATATACATTTTTTTATTTGAGGGTTATTTGCCCTTTAAGTAGTAAGCTGAGCCATAGACTGCCATTTTGGGTGCTTCCTTGACATCTTTCATGGACCTGGCCACACAAATTACTTTTCATCAAAGTCTTTCTCAGAAAAATAACAGAAACCATTTTAATGACAGGTAAAAAGAGTCCTTTAATATAAGGAAGATGACTATATAAATTAAGTTCAGCAATGCTTATATATTGATCCTTTTTCCCAAGCTCCTCTGCTGTAGTTACTGGAGAAATATTAATCTGGCAACCAAAAGGGACAACAAGCTGGGCACAATGGAATTCGATCTGTTATATTCTCCCCTTTTTTTGGCCTAGTGTGGTCCACTAGATTGCTCTTGTCTGGTCACCCATGCTAATCTACATGATATATATTTCAATGACCTTGCATCAGAAGGACATATGGCCAGGCAGGGCTATGATTCCATTTGTTTGGCTTTGAACTGGCTAGAGACACCAACCCTGCTGCCTACTGCTGATAATGTAGTGCCAGCTAATTGTTTTTTTATGAGGAAAAAATAATTCTTGTGCTGTGTGTGGGTGTCCCAATCAACTCAGTAGATTGGCACACTCCGGATGCGATGCGTCTTCTAGTTTCTTTCACTTGCCTGCTCCCACTTTTGCGGTAATGAGCACAGGCTTTTAATTGAAAAGAGGGATACACAGGTACAAACTGCAAAAAACCCTCTCCTATTGCGACATTGAATGTTCGATCATGTGTGATCCTTTCTCAGCCAGGATGGCACAAGAAAATCATGATTTTATTTGTAATATGGTCTTTAAAATCATGTAAGCAATTTCCCTTTGTAGCTTTCACAAAGAAATCATAGGAAGTATTGCCTAATGTATACTAATTAATGTATCTACCGAATAACCGATGCAAGTTTTTTAATATTTACATTTCTGAGTAAACAACTGGTAATACAATGACACGTTCTTCTTCTAAATATTTACTTGAGGTTATACCAATCAGCCGTGGTTGGGCATGGTGTGATATCCAGTGGTACGACAGAAGGAGCCAAGATGGCAGCCCACATGGGACAAATTTAAAAACCATATATTTTTTTCACTGTCATTGGGCTGATGTCACAATTCAATATGTACTTTGTACAAGTTTTCACTTTAGTTTGTCCTTAAACAAATGTAGATAGTTCTCCTTCACTGTGAGGACAAGCAAAAAACAGCATTTACACTGATAAGCCATACTTTCCACTGAGTCACTGATTCAATCTAACATGAGCATGTATTTTGTATGGGACTTGCAAATCATTTTTCTTTAAAGGAAAGGTTCCCCCTGCAAAAGTGAACTGTCCCTTTAATGTATTGATTTGAAGATTCGGAGGTTAAGGAGCTATGCCTTACCTTCCATTTTTCAATCAATGCATGTGGAGCAGGAACGAATATAGAACTAACTTACCTTTCGCAGCAATCCACCGCAGCAGCAGCACTGAAATTCCCTACCCCTTAATGGTTCTTGTTCAATTATACTGTGCTATCGGCACATGCGCTATATAGTTAATCAGAACCAGGAAGCAGAGAAGCCGGGACCTGTTGGTTGCTGCTGCGGTGGATTACATAAAAGGTAAGCTAGTTCTATATTCGTTCCTGCCTCCACATGCATTGATTGAAGAACGGAGGGTAAGGCATAGTTGTCTGACATTAGATTGCAACGAACAGATATGTGCATTGACTATCATGTAATCATGTTTTGATATTTCATACTAGGCTGTGCATACTGTTCTTTTCTCTGCATTATGTCCAACTGATGTAATATTCTGTAGTCACAACAATTAAATAAAAGGGAGGAAGTTATTTTTGATCTATTCTTACCCTTATAACCCTGAAAATGCTTATCGGCCCTGTCAGGAACATCCTAATGTGGCTTTTACTGTAGGGTAATGTGAGACTGGGGATCATATTTTATAAAGGATCGCTATCACTAGGGACCCTTTATACCGTTCAAAAACAATACTGCATGTATCAAAACTTAACTTTCTTAAACCTAACATTGCAACATTAATGAGTACCAATATGGGTACGAATGTAAACATTACGGATATGAACGATAAAGGATTGGTATCGGTCTTTACAAAATATAAATACGTCCCAGGGGTCAGATGTTCTTAAGTCGATTATAGATAATCAATTTGGAATTTCAACAAACAAAAAATATTGAGTGGTCTTATTGAGAAAAACATAACTTAACATATGAGTATAAAAAATATACAAAAACTGTCCCCTCCCATTACTGGTCACAGACAAGATACAAATTTGCACATGCTCAGTCTTCATTCAAATTCCTCTCCTCTCTACTCGGGAAGTAGAGATGGACTAGAACTTGAACCCGAGTTCGAGCCAAACTTATCGAGTTCGAAGGACTCGGACTCCTCAATCTATGTCCAGACCTGGATTGATTTCTCTGACTTTCGAACTTCCAGACTTTTGAAATATATATCGAACTTTCATCGTTGCTGTTTTGATTATTATCAAATTTACCACAGATGTTCTCTAAACCCTTGAATGTATCGTTCACTAACCTTTGAAAGTATCGTTCGTTTTCCGCTAACCCTCAAAAGTATCCTTCGATTTCGGTAACCCTCGAATTTATGTCTATTTTCAGTAACCCTCGAAAGTACGTTCGGCTAACCTTTGATTGGCCATAACCCTTGAATGTAGCTTGCGCAAAACCTGACAATTGCCCGCTCGGTGTTTTAAGAAGCGTTTTATAGCAAGTTTTGTTGATAGCACTATGTACCCCAGACCACTTTCCCAGGTGCCACAGCCTTTACAGTAAGTTACCATTGTTTACAGCTGTTGCTAACTGTTGATTTTTGATTTTAAAGGACAACTCCCACCCTCATAGAAAACATCTTTTTAGAAAGAATGGCCTCTTTAAAATATGTTGATATATCCTACTTTGTCCTATGAATGCATTACTGTGTGCCTCTAGCTTCTGGATGCCTCATGGAAACTGAGCAATTAGTAAACCTGCTGCACTGAGCCTGTACTGAGGCCTGGGCATGCTCAGAAGCGCAGACAGGGATTAACATTCATCATTCAGTCACTGGCTGTATGTCAAATGTCAATCCATAACCCACTTGCTAACTGGAAGAACGCAGGAAGCAGAAACAGGGACAACAGGACATTGTGCAGGATTTCAAGTTAGACTTATATATTTCACATTTCAAACTATTACAGTTTGGGTTTTGGGGGTGATTATACCTGTATGTAAGTTTTTATTTTTGGGCTGGATTTGCCCTTTAAAGAAACAACCGTAACCATGAGTTGTAGATTCTATTCAGACTTGTTTAGATTTATCTTTTATATGTCCTTTACCAAAATTTGCCACATCACACTCACATCATAAAAAAATCACACTCATTCATTTTGCTAAATCTGCATAAAATAAATGTCTTATAAAGCAAGTAAAGCGCTGCTTGCACTTACAAACTTGACCAAATTTGTGCAAGGCTCTACAAAACATACGTTATGCACCATATTGTTTATAATTCCTTTAGAGTTCCAGATGTAGCTACACTACAGCCACCCAGCAACTGCAGAATAACATGATTTTGTGTAAATGTTGTAGTTGCAAGGGATTTTCAAGGTGGTAATCACTGGCAGTAGTGAGTACAGCGCACCACCATTTAAGGTCACTCCTATGTTAAAATATACCTTAATTATATTTTACTTGCTGCATGTATAATGCTCCACTTTATTTAAAATATAGGGATATTAGAAGTCACCAAGAAGATCCATGGCATATAAAATATGAGAGATTTGTTTTCATATAATATCTTAAAAAGTAACATTTTTTTTATTTGTTTTTGTTTATACAGGTATAGTATAGTATAGTATAGTATTTGAGGTTGAATAAGACAGATACGTCCATCTAGTCCAACCATCCAGCAATTCCTCATTTCCTTGCCTAAACTGTTGATCCAGAGGAAGGCAAAAATCATCCACCAAATTTATGAGGGGGAAAAATTCCTTCCTGACTCCAAGTGGCAATCGGAAATTCTCCTGGAAACTCTACCTTAATGTATCAATACCAGTAACTTGCAACATTCCTTGTTTGAAACTCATAACTCATCCAGCTTTTTTTTTTAAACTGACGAATGAAACCTGCCATAACAATGTCCACGGAAGACCGTTCCATAGCTTATGCTACCCGTTCTCACAGTGAAAAACCCTTTCCGAATTTGAAGCATAAACTTCTTTCTTTCAAGTCAATCTAAGGGATGTCCACGTGTCCTCTGACATGCTCTATTGGTGAACAATGCCCCAGATATTTATTGTATGGCCCATTAATGTATTTATAAACATAATCATATCCCTCCATATCCAGTCTCTCTTCAATATTCAAGCTCCCCCCAACCCCTTATTAATTTAGTTGCCCTCTCGTCTTCTGACATTTCCATTTCAAAGATGTCCTTTTGTACACAGGTTCCAAAATTGCACCTGCATATTCCAAATGAGGCCTTACCAATGCTTTGTAAAGAGTGAGAATAACATTTTCCTCCCTTGAATCCATACCTCTCTTTATACAAGACAATACCATGCTGGCTCTGGCTGTTGCCACCTGGCACTGCTTGCTGCCTTTAAGTTTGTTTCCCCAAAACTCCAAAATCCCTTCCAACAGGGATTCACTTAACACAAGCCATTTATAGTAAAGCCAGCACAAGGATTCTTAGTCCAAAATGCATCACCTTACATTTATCAACATTGAATCTCATCTGCCACTTAGAAGCCCAATGTGACAATCTATCTAGATCCCCCTGCAACGATTGCACATCCTCTGAAGTTTTTAATGGTCAACAAAGTTTTGTGTCGTCAGCAACACAGAAACCTTGCTGACGATACCACACTTCCAAATCATAATAAATAGATTAAATAGAAGCGGCCCCAACACAGAACCCTGTGGTTTGCACTAAAGGTGCAACCACATTTTAGTAAAAACAATTTTACAGTCTAATTCCTTTGTCCTGCTGTTCCCTATAAATAGGTAATGCGTGCAAGCTTTTAGAACTGTGGGCAGCAGCTGAGCTTAGGGGTTAAATGTTATGTTACATTAGACTTTGATATTCGGTTTGGGCTAATATTGGTACTAACACAATAAGCATGAAGGTGATAAGTTTCCATTTGTGCTACTGTGTGGACTCTGTCCCTCTGTCACTAGTCCCCAAACAATAACTGGTCATTTTCACGTCTGCTCCCATTGTTTTAATCCCTTTCAGACTTACATACCTTGTTCTTTCTGATAACCTCAAGGTGCTAGAACTGCTGGTAAATACAAAGGTTCGTACACACGTGCAATCGCGGGTGCCAACCCATGATGCACGTATATGCAAACGGCTATTTTGCCCGATAATTGTTCCATGTATGGGCACTTTATCTGCCGCAACGGAGAACGTTTGTAGATCCGCCCGGCGGATCGGGCAACAGCCCCTGTCCGAATGGGCCTTTAGACAGCAGAAAAGGGGATTCAGCGGCCTGTTTTGGGTCCTCCTCCACTTAATTGAATAATTACAAAAATGTGGAGCCGGATTTTTTCCCCCAACCAATCAATATAGCTACCATTTGAAAGCTAACATCCGATTGGTTTGGGCAAAATTAGTACCATTTTTAAAGATAAGAACTTTTCTTACATAGGACTGTATGTTTGTTTCTATAAGTGTAACTTATAAAGGGGTAATATGAAAGGGAAGATGGAAGATGCAGATGGAATGCAATCAGTGAGAGACTGTGGCATATTTAAAGCAATTTGATTCGGGCCGATTGAAAGCTTCCTCAGTCTGTGTGTTGTTCCCATGTTTTCTTCCACCAAGACAACCCGGAATCTGCCCCAGATTGCCTGAAATCCCGAAGTATGCAAAGTAAGTCTTCACAGGCTGGGGGACACACTGGCCAATTTCCTGTCCCTGACCGGCCTGCTTCTAAACTATAGTCCTTCTATTGATCCTTTAGGGAAAAAGTGCCTTACAAATGTTATTGTATCGTATTGTATAAGGCTAGGTACACAATTTCTATGCTACAATGGTAGAAATAGGGACATTCCTTAAGATATTCTGATGGAATTTGTTAAAAACACTATAGGGATTTCGGTCTTTGGTTGATGGGACAAATAGATGAAGGCAACGTGGTGTCAATATTTTAAAATGTGTTACAATTGTGTCAAATTATAGACTGGAATCCCTAATTTACTGCACTTGCAAATTGTATCATGGGTGTGCACTTCCCCCAAACATTTTCTGAATTCATAACCACACTATGCCAACAATACACCCTTTCATCCAAATACGCCAATCACAACATACACCGCACCTCCAATTAGAATACAAAACACAACACATTGTTTTAATTAGGCTCAAGATAATGAACAATAGTGTCTGGTTCTTCATTTCCTCCAATAGCTACTGCTTGCCCCGTATTTGCTTCTCTCTTTGTGCTCCTAGTTTTACAATTCTTAGTACATTAAAGTGAATCTGAATTATAAACTTCAACCACAGATACCACCAAAATGTCCACGTTTCCCTGTGAGCACCAGTTCTGGAATGTTATAGACATCAGATACACCCTTAGTGGCACTCCTCCGTACATACGAATAGGCCATAGGTTATATTTATATATATATCATGTACCTTGCATCCATGCATGCGGCGCTCCTAGTGTGGCCACAGCAATTCGTCAATTGTTTTTAACACGCGATTGGATTGTGCATTTAACAAACCGTGGCCTAGCCCTTATCCCGGAGTTTGGCTCTGGGTAAATCTCCCTGATAACTATAATGGAAGAGGATTAGCCTGTTTATTTAACAAAGTATAAACAATATAGTGTCAGTGATTCAGGGGAACAATTTGTTAATATATTGTGCAGTGATGGGTCTGGATGGCCATAGACCTGCACTGCATTAGACTGTTGTACCGTCTGTACAGGGTGTGCCAATAATTATTTAAATACTGTCCCACACAAAGACTAATCTTCCCAAAGTAGGTCATTAGTACTAAGGGAATGTTCGCACTTCAGGAACTCGCCAAGGGAAGAAATTACATATTATTTATTTCCAATTGGAATGTAATTGACTTGAAATGTTCGACTTTTTCTGTCAATTCTGATGCTAAAGGGTAAGAGGAGCCAACAAATGGAATACTTTTTATGGTTTTAGTTTCACTTTAAAGAGGGCATGTCCACCCCCAAAACTACAATTTCCCCCCACTTACTGGCCCCACTGTGTAGTGTAAATAATCCTTACCATACATCCCAGCTCCAAATGGTTCTCTTGTAATCCCCCCCCAAAAATCCAAAGTCCATATAGAACTAACAGTTCTATGCAATAAAAAGAGGTTTATTTTTACATTCATGATTATTGGAGGAAATACAAAATTTTTGAACAAGGATATATAAATGTTATTGAAGGCACCAATTGGAACAGGAACAGCCTTAGGATAAATGGAACCCTGTAGGGGATTTGTTTCTGGCGCTGCTCCCCATCCATGTAACAAACAATTTGATACAAAAGTCATGATTATAAATAACTAAATCCATTTGTACCTGATGGCTAAGGGCAGACACCCTTTCTCTGTTCACTAACAGACTTTATAATTTACTTCCACTAGACAGGAGGATTTAGACATCACATTCGCTTCACCAGTTATATAAAGACAATCATTTCATGTCTGAACTTTATAAAAAGAGTCTATTGTACAAATGGAGCCCAAAAGTCTCAATCTCAAAAATAAGTTACCCTAAATCCACTACTGAGTACGGTAACTAATAATCTTACATTTATGATTATACCAGAAAACCCCTGATTCTTTAAAGAAACCACACACCTGCCCAGCCCCAATTCTGATATTTCCGATCCCATCTCAAGAGGTGGGTAATTTACATTGTTTCATAATGGGACTTCAACTTTTGTCTTTGCCAAATGCAATGTATTAAATTTCAGCATGACTTGTATTCCTATAAAGTTTCCCATCAAGACTTTAAGGTCCTGGATGTTTGTGGTCATGTCTGCAGAAATGTTCTGGCACTGGAAAATCCTTCTCCCATTATTGATGGGACTGGTCATTGCAAGGTGCAATTGGAGTTGCATTTTCCATCCATGTTAATCAATAAAGGCATAACTTTATATTCTAAGGAATGTTTACATATTGCAGAACACTAAACCATGAACCATACCCAGTTCATCTTTTTTAAAATATATCCATTATGTAATTTCAGAGTCAAGCAACCATTGCAGTTCCAGATTGAACTAGATGTGTATTTAGAAACACAGCCATTGGTAAACACCGTCTAACATAGTCACACATATGTATGTTTGTTTCTTTCATAAATCATCTTAGTATTGTTAGTAATCATTTTATAACAAGTGTGTACTTAATCCATGGGTTGAATGGCTCCAGTCAAGATATGCAAAACAAGAAGAAACTAACTAGCCAGATTGTGAAACGCGTGTAGATACATCACTCTGTATCTATAGCACATGTGTTTAATTCACTTTGCCCTGGTTATGCAGTTAAAAGTGGTAGATGAATTATACCATCTAGTATGTTTTAGATATTCAATAGTTTTAACTATATGAAGTAACTGTAGAATATTAAGTATCATTTAACCAAGGAAGCGAATCCCCCAACACAGGAGATTTCAGAGAGGATTAAAGCTGGGTACACACTTGGCGATTTTTGACACAGCAAAGGGTGAACGCTCGGGACTGTTTTTCCTTGGCCGCGGCCGACTCCCCTATAGGGAGTTTACCACAGCCGAGGGAAATTTTCCTCTCTTTCCCTAACGAGTGCTCAGCCGAACCGAACATTCGGCACACGTGCTCGTTTGGGGAAAGCAAGTTACACACAGTACCGATAAAGCCCCGCATACCCTCGGATCCGATGGTATCAGGCTTATCGGTACTGTGTGTACGAGTGATAAAAAATCAAAAACAGCTAATTTCTTAGTCCCATATGGCTACTATTCCCTCGGTCTACTTCCAGTCCTCTCTTTAGTTGCCTAGGAGGATCGTGTGACGGTCGCAAAGATTGGAATTCTGGAAATTGATTGAATGTCGCTGGTCTTGAGGTTTGAAGTATGAATGGGCATCTTTAGCTAGAATGAGAGTAAAGGTGCCCATACACATGGACTGCCATCGCAAACTCACAATCCGATTCCAATAGAATCAGATCATGACATGAGTTTGCCAATGCCAGCTCTAAAAACATTAGTTAGCGTGACTAACTAAACTCCAAACAGGAGCAGTGTGCCCATTGGTGGCACATAGCTCACAAGGGAAGTCTGATGATTTGAGTGTTGATATCCTGCCCACCAACAAGGACCCCCTTCTCCATTCATTGAAAATAAGCAGTGTAACAGTAAATTGATTGCTTAAGAAAATACATATATTCCCCCACTTAATTCTAATGATACATAGTATTATGGTATAAAATACCTACATTTATTAACATAACAGTAAAGCAAGAAGAAGAAAAAAACAATCCTATACTACATGAACCATTATACAATCACAATACAACCAACCTGCCGGCGGGTAACTATATAGAACTCTATAAAGCAAAATAAGGGGTTAATGGATGTATAAAAAAGCACACAGTAAAAGTGGTGATCTATAGAACAGGTAGTAGATCTATAAACAGGTGGTAGATCTACAGAACAAGGGGTGGTAGATCTATAACAGTGGTAGATCTATAGAACAGTGGTAGATCTAAGACCAGGTGGTGGATCTATAGAAACATGGGAAGTCTATAGAGTACAGGGTAGATCTATAGAACAGGTGTAGATCTATAGAACAGGTGGTAGGATCTATAGAACAGTTTTGTATCTATAGAACAGGGTGAAGATCTATAGAACAGGTGTGGTAGAATCTATAGAACAGGTGGTAGATCTATAGAACCAGGTGGTAGATCTATAGAACAGTGGTAGATCTTAGAAACAGGTGGAAGATCTATAGAACTGTGGTAGTATCTATAGAACAGTGTGGATCTATAGAACAGGTGGTAGATCTATAGAACAGGTTGGTAGATCTAGAACAGGTGGTGATCTATAGTAACAGGTGTAGATCTATAGACAGGGTGGTAGATCTATAGAACAGGTGGTAGATCTATAGAACAGGTGGTAGAGATTTAGATCTATAGAACGGTGGTAGATCTATAGAACAGGTGGTGGATCTATAGAACAGGTGGAAGATCTATAGAACGGTGGGATCTATAGAACAGGTGGTGATCTATAGAACAGGTTAGATCTATAGAACGGTGGTAATCTATGAAGTGGTGATCTATAGAACAGGTGGAAGATCTATATACAGGTGGTAGATCTATAGAACAGGTGGTAGATCTATAGAACAGGTGGTAGAATCTATAGAACGAACAGATGGTATATCTATGAACAGTGAAGATCTATAAAACAGGTGTGTTAGATCTATAGAACATGTGGTAGATCTATAGAACAGGTGGTGGATCTATAGAACAGGTGGAAGATCTATAGAACAGGTGGTAGATCTATAGAACAGGTGGTAGATCTATAGAACAGATGGTAGATCTACTACGAACAGGTGGAAGATCTATAGAACAGGTGGTAGATCTATAGAACAGGTGGTAGATCTATAGAACAGGTGGTAGATCTATAGAACAGATGGTAGAATATCTATAGAACAGGTGGAAGATCTATAGGAGACAGCGGGTAGACCTATG
>JAACNH010000947.1:22500-52258 GCA_019447015.1 Hymenochirus boettgeri | reverse complement strand
TGCTGTGTGCATTTTGGTCCCGTGCAGTGAGGCCTTACCCTTAAAGGGCATGTCCAGTGAAAAATAACTTTAGCTAGAAATGTAGAGGACCCCCCAAACCTAAATTTCGCATTATATAGTTGCCAAATATTCCCCTGAAGGGACTTACTTACCCTGTCCCTCACCGCAGAGCAGCCTCCCCCCCCCCCTGCTCCGTTTGGAGCTCGTTTCAAGCTTCTGGCTGACAGTCTCTCTACTTCCTTGTCACGGCTGTCCGGTGATTGGGCATGATGTCACGTGCGCCCTGACAACCCGCACAGAAAGTGGACAGCTGTCAGCCGCAGGCAGAGGGGGACCCGTGGAATATTTTCCAACTATAAAATTCAAAACCAGGTTTGAGGGGTCCTCTACATTCTAGCTAAGTATTTTATCTAGACAGCCCTTAATAAACTTTTTAACATACACGTAGTGTATTTAGCCACAGTGGATCAGTGACATCCAGAACCTATTGAATATATGATGTTGGTCCAAACATAACTCTTTCTATGTAACAATATTAATCCATAGCTGATATCTGATCTTCTATGACAAATCTAGCTTTGTCCATATCCTCACATATAAAATGATTAAAATAACAATCAGGTGGAAATATTCAGACATTCAGATCTCCGTAAATTGCCTAGTGACGTGCGCACCCTCTAACCTTGTCTCTAAGCAAAAACCTTAGTTTGCAAAGCCTCTTGCAACTGGAGAAACCCAACTCAAGTAATGTGTCACATTTTTTTTAATTTGATTTAAAACAATATAAATGTATAGTTGTTTAAAAGTCATCTTTTCCAAAGTACTCAACAAGTATTGGTTACCATAGCAACACCATCCCATAATGGTTTTATGACAACAGTCTCAAGGATTTTAGTCATATGTTGGAGAGACAGTGAGGTGAGTGGACTTGTTATTTATTCTCTCTCTAAATCTTCTGTTTGGTCTAAACTGTTCTGATAAAATTGAAAAAAGTTCTACTGCTTTTTATAATTATTTAAAAGTAATATTTTCCAAAGTACTCATGAATAATACACCAGTAATGGTTACCATAGCAACGCCATCCCATAAAAATTTTATGACATCAGTAACAAAAATTTTAGTCTACTTGAAGAGACATTGAGGTGAGTGGACCTGTTATTTATTCTCTCTCTAAATCTTCTGCTCGGTCTAAACTATTCTGATAAATTAAAAAAAGTTTTACTGCTTTTTATAATTATTTAAAAGTAAATTTTTCCAAAGTGCTCAGAATAATACATCAGTAATGGTTACCATAGCAACGCCATCCCATAATAATTTTATTATATCAGTAACAAAGATTTAGTCATATGTGGAGAGACATTGAGGTGAGTGGACCTGTTATTTATCTCTCTCTAAATCTTCTGTTTGGTCTAAACTGTTCTGATAAGATTAAAAAAAAAGTTCTACTGCTTTTTTATATTATTTAAAAGTATTTTTCCAAAGTGCTCATGAATAATACATACATAGCAGCACCACAAATAACAAATCAGTTATGGTTACCATAGCAACGCTATCCCATAATAATTTTATGACATCAGTAACAAAGTTTCCAAAGTACTCAACAAATAATGGTTACCATAGCAACACCATCCCATAATGGTTTTATGACAACAGTCTCAAAGATTTTAGTCATATGTTGGAGAGACATTGAGGTGAGTGGACCTGTTATTTATTCTCTCTCTAAATCTTCTGTTCAGTCTAAACTGTTCTGATAAAATTAAAAAAGTTTTACTGCTTTTTTATAATTATTTAAAGTAATATTTTTCAAAGTACCATGAATAAACACCAGTAATGGTTACCATAGCAACGCCATCCCATAATAATTTTAGCACATAGATAACAAAGATTTTAGTCATATGTTGGAGAGACATTGAGGTGAGTGGACTGTTTATTTTTTCTCTCTCTAAATCTTCTGATCGGTCTAAACTGTTCTGATAAAATTAAAAAAGAATTACAGCTTAAAACCTGAAATACACACGGTAATAGTTACCGTATTTTTTTTAATGATTATTGATTTTTTAATGAAAGTTTTTAACATTTTAACAATAAAGAAAATAAAAGTTGACATTAGCGTAACAAATCTTAGTTTAATATGGTAAATCATGTTACAAACTGGGTATAGATTTGAGTGGATTTCAGTTGAACAGCCCAGCTGAGTCTTTACTGGCAGTTTTTTTCAAGCCTCTATCAATATGATGAATATTCTCGTAAGAATTAGAAACTGTGGGAGAAATTAATATCTATAGATCTGATTTCACCATTTCAATAACTTTATGTTCTTATATCAGCTCCTAAAACTCTTTTTTGCTTTCTCTATATTAACAGATTTGTATCGAAATGGCATCCAAACGATTAAGGCAATTTTTTGCTGCAATTTTTAAATGTTGTGGCGGAAAGAGAAAGGTAAGACTGGTAGATATTTTTGTTTCCATCTCATCCTCAGTTCCATCTATAGATGAGCTGAATGTGCCATCATTCACATCCCACCAGTTACATAGGTTTTAATGCCAAATACACAAACCCCTAAATATCAGGTACAGAATTTTATCTCTGTGTCCGTTATCCTGCTAAATGTAAAACTCAGTGCTCCTCCTATCATTTATACATCGCAGGTTCCATAGTGAGATATAGTATGTTTGTTTGTCATGTATATGGTCACCTTTATTTTAATTATTTTTACTTTATTTTACTTATCTCAAAATGAAATATAAACTAATCATAACATTTTTTTTTAGAAAAAGACACCAGTTCATGTTCCCGCTGTTGAGCTTGTAAGTATAAAAAGAGAAATTGTCATTCATCTAAAAACAATGTCCTCTTGTTTTTAATTTACTATAAAATTCCACCCAATATATAAACCAATTCCTGCTGTTAAACATGTGGAATGTGCTCAATTGTCCTTCGTAATATGGTTGGCTGTGCCTCTATAAATGTTTGTGTGGGATTTAAGGCATGTTCATCTGTTATACTTACACAGCGCTGCTCTGCTCCCTAGTCTGCTTGCGCGATGGGTCCAATGGGAGACATGCTCCTTGCAGAGCGTATCTTCCTATTGGCCTCGTCGACGATGGAGAGGTAGGGGGCGGAGCTTAGTGGAGCAGCGCTATGTAAGTATATTAGTGTAAGTGCAAACAGCCCAGGGGTGAGGACCTAGCGGCTCTGGTAGAAAACGTGTATATAAGAAGAGAGCGGGAGGAGGTAAGTTATTTTCCTTTAAAGGGAATGTCCCAGACTGTGTAAAGAACATTACAAACCCACTATCCATCGGTGCGCTCCAGCTTCTTACTGGCATATTTATCTCATTATATTCAACTATTTTTTTTAGCCTCCAGCTGTGGAACCGGAAGCGCCTATACTGTCTGTGGAGACAGTGGATATCGGCTGTGGAGACAGGGATATCGTGTGGGAACAGGGATATCGGCCGTGGAGACAGTATACCAGCTGTTAGACAGTGTTACCGGCTGTCGAGTTAGTAACACCGGCTGTTGAGTTAGTAACACTCGCTGTTGAGGGGTAAGTAAAAAATGAGATTTAGTAAGCATAACAAAGACTTGATGTGGAGGCCGTAATAGATTATGAAATTCTTATGACATTCTCCCACCCCCCTTAATTCCTGGATAATACATATTATTCATTTACAGTTTTTATTTTTTTATATTTGTAATTTTTATCTTTCAGACTCCATCTGAGGACCCTGAATGTGTTGATTTCCCTGTGTTTATCTAATACTGGCCATACACTAGGCAGACATTAGATAGATTAGACATTCCTCCATAGACAACGTCTAATCCATCAATGTCTAAAGAACAGTTTTTCTTTACAGCGTTTCTTACCTTCTGACATTCCTGTGACATTCCATCTGGCCCGTTTCTTTGCTGATTGCAAGACCAATGAAAGATAGGACGGCTAGGTAGTTCTTAGGACATCTCACGAGAATGTCACAGGAACATCGGAAGGTGGAATACAGTGTGTGGCACCTTAAGGAGCCAATAATAGTTTAAAATTGCCAACCCTATGTAATCCTGACTTTAATTGTACAATAAATTGATATTTTCATATGTACAATTGTATTTTTAATAATTTTATCTTTTATTTTTTAGCCTCCTGCTGAAGGCTCTGTGTGTGAGCCAGCTGTGATGGAAGTAGTAAAAATCAAGTGCACATTATGCTGTAATTCTGAAAACCAATTGACTTTCATATTAAGGCCAATTTCAATAGTGTTTAGTGAAACCAGGATGTGCGCAGCCATTTTCCTATTTTCTCAGGGAAGCTATTGTATAGGGTACATAGTATAAGTACTGATGGAGAAGATTGCTAACATTTTCATCTCCTTCTATTCTATCAAACCTCTCCAACCCTAATACTTTATTGTATAATTATTTTTTATTTGTACTATCAGATGTTTATAACTATAACGTGGCCACTTTTTATATTATCTAATGCTGGTCATACTCTAGTCATACATTAGGTAGATTAGACCTTTGGAAATCATTTTACCTCTTAGGAGAGCACAGCAGAGACACTGCAGCTCTCCATGAATGAACCTGTATATTTTATATCTACAGTAGACATTAATTATTTCCTTCTTTACACAGAGTGAAGAAATAACTGACATCCTGGAGGCAGGATTGGAAGGTAATGTAATCATACAGTATTGGTTTACTTTGATTCCAAACTGGTATTGGCTGTTACTTCCTATTTATGCTTCTAGAGATAGTAGGGATATACAGTTAGAAATAGGGATTCGCATTAAATACGAACTGATACCTAAAATAGCCGAATTCTCAATTTACCTTCCAAATATTAGAACGTAAACCTTAATATTTAAATGCTTTTTAGCTAAACGTATCATTTTCAATATTAGTAATATAATCAGATAGGGAAAATTGATGGTTAATATACCCTTTGTTACACATACATATATTGTTATACAACCACACTGCTACAGAAACCGTATAAATATACACTATTAAACAAATAGCAAAACCTGACAAATAACCCTTTATATATAGTTTGGTCCTGACTCCATATTATATATACTTTAGTTTGTGTTTATTTGTATTGTTTAATTCTAATCTTACTCCTGCTATCCCAGCAGTAAGCTTTATAATATTTTGGGCAGGGGGACCCATCTCATATTTACTATCAACCTATAAAGTCAAAACTAAATGGTTTTGGAATGTTGATATTAACAGTTTTCTCTTTCATGCAGTCATACAGCTAAAAGAACAAACAAAAATTGAAGGCAAGAGAGAAAACAAATGAGGAAAAAGGAAGAAGAAAAAGTCCAGAAAAAAAAGGAACTTGAGATAGAGATGGACCAAGAAAGGGAGAAGACGATACAAAAAAGGAACTTGAGATAGAGATGGACCAAGGAAAGAGAAAAAAGTCCAGAAAAAAAGAGACTTGAGATTGAGAAGACCAAAGAAAGAAGAATAGACATACAAAAAGGAACTTGAGATAGAGAAGGACCAAGAGAAGAAGAAAGACTATAAAAAAAAGAGACTTGATATAGAGAAGGACGAAGGAGGGACAGGAATGAAGGGGGGCCAGAAGTAATGTGGGGGCAAGACAAAAAGGAAGAAAAACCAGAGGGAGGGCAGGACCTGAGAGAAGAAAGGCCAGAAGGGGGCAAGACCAGAGGGAGAGCAGGACTGAAAGGGAGGAAGGACCAAAGGGGAGTCAGGCCAATACGAGGAAAGACCACCAAGGAATCAGGAGGAATGGATAGAAGGGAGGAGGGAGAAAAAGCAAAGAGAAAAGGAGGAAGAGGAATAGACCAGGGACAAAAAGGATGGAGGATGAGCCAGACCAAAGTAGGACAAAACCAAAGGGGAGAAGGCCCAAACTTCTCTAAGTTCCGTGGGACGTCATAGGGCGTGAAAGAACTGACGTAGGGGCAGGACCAAGGGGGGGGCAGGACCGTGTGGAGGGAAAACCTGCTGGTTCGGGATGAAAGGATGGAAAAAGAACATTGGAAAAAGGAAAAGGGGTTGGTTGGGAGATATGATTTGGGATTAAGGTAGGGCAGGACCAGAGAGGCTGGACTGGAGGGGGATAGGACTAGACAGGGGCAGGACCAATGCTGTGGCAGGACCCATGGGGTGAAAGTATTAGAGAGCAAAAAGGACTGGAAGATGCACAGAACTAGAGGGCAGGCAGTACCAAAGACTGACCTCTTGTTTTGGGACAAAACAAGAGTGAGGCAAAGCAAAAGAGGGGAAGGCCCAAAGATGGACAGAAAAGAAACTTTGAATGGTGCCCTCCAGCATCTCAGTGCCTTAGCAGTTTGCCTATATCTTATGTACAGAAAAAGCCTTGGACACCGGACCAGATGGGCAGCAGGCTCAGAGGTGGGCAGGATCAAAGTTGGCAGGCCTGAATTGATCAGTCCCAGAGGAGGAGCAGACCTGAAGGATACGAGAGGCAAGACAAGAGAGAAGGAGCAGGCCCAAAGGGGACAGAAGAAACATTTGAATGGTGCCCTCCAGCCTTGCTTATCAGCCAACAAACAAGTGGCTTATAAACGGACAATAACTGTACATTTGTGGCTGTTCAATCAGACGTTATTGGTTCTCTCACCCAGCAGATCAGCAAATGATTCCCGAAGATTATCGCCTCAGTGGACGCTCATCAACGTCTTGCCAAGCCTCTTGTATAAACCTTTAGCTCCAGTTAATCCAGGGTATAATCCGATCGCCAATTGGGGTCAGGAAGAATTTTTCCCCCTCTGAAGCTTATTGTCTATAGGGAGGGTTTTCGCCTTCCTCTGGATTAACTGTTAAATAAGTAAATAAATAAAATTATTCATTTTAAAACATTTGGTGTCTGCCTTTTTCTATTTCTCCTCTCAACTTTTCATTTGTTACTTGACCATTAATATGGAGAATTGTTACCTTTTTAATACAAATAACCAAGTATTAGGAGTGGGCTGCACACTCATAAACATTAAAATCGATCTTTACTCCAGATAAACATTACAACACATCACACGTCTGCAGAGCTATCATCACGGGAAGGACAAGGAGGTGCCTGATGCGTTACATGACGTCAGGTCACTTCATCATAGGCCGACAACCCTTGTCTCACATGGTAAATATAAAGATGGATAGAATACACCCACACATTATAGAGTGCAACTGGTGACCAATTAAATATAGTAGACATACAATAGAAGCCTAGTGCACATCCGTTCAAATTGCTTCCATGTTTTATTCCCTTCATAATTAGTCATAAAAGGCAAGTAGTGATAGAGTAGGACCCAGCTGAAAAGCAAACCCTGAAGTGGTGACTGGGCTTAAAATAATTTGGCCAAGTAACTGAACTATTGCTTTTATTTATCCAAAAAGAATGGCAGCTTTTTAAGCAGCATTATAAAGGGAATAAAACTGATAGGGCCAGGGAGGGAGGGGGCGGTTTGAGCTGCGGACTCCCCTAAGCCCCAAAAGGCACTTATCTTTGCCCCCGTTGAGGGCTGCTAGGGGGGCGCGAGGGCGCCTCTCTGGCGAATGCAGCCACCAGCGAGGAGGCGTGCATCCCGTGGCGGGTGCGACCACCTTCAAGGTGGCGAAGTGAAATGGCCTGGTTACCGCCACTTTATAGATCCGCCGCTTTATAAATAGGTGATACTATATAAAATTGAGAATTACTGGTATTATTACATATACTGTAGCTCTGGTTGGTACAGAGATACTATATACTATTGAGAATTACTGGTATTAATACATATACTGTAGCTCTGGTTGGTACAGAGATACTATATAATATTGAGAATTACTGGTATTAATCATATACTGTAGCTCTGGTTGGTACAGAGATACTATATAATATTGAGAATTACTGGTTTAATACATATACTGTAGCTCTGGTTGGTACGAGATATATATAATATTGAATTACTGGTATTATACATATACTGTAGCTTCTGGTGGACAGAGGATACTATAAATATTGAGATTACTGGTATATAACATATACTGTAGCTTCGGGTTGTACAGAATCTATATAATATTGAGAATACTTTATATTAATACATATACTGTAGCTTGGTTGGTACAGAGATACTATATAATATTGAGAATTACTGGTATTAATACTATACTGTAGTCTTGGTTGGTACGGGGATACTAATTATATGAGAATTACTGGTATTAATACATATACTGTAGTTCTGGTTGGTACAGGGATACTATATAATATTGAGAATTACTGGTATTAATACATATACTGTAGTTTCTGGTTGGTAACGGGGAACTATATATATTGAGAATTACTGGTATTAATACATTACTGTATTTCTGGTTGGTACGGGATACTATATAATGTTGAGAATTACTGGTATTAATACATATACTGTAGTTCTGGTTGATACAGGGATATTATATAATATTGAAAATGACTGGTATTAATACATATACTGTAGTTCTGTTGTACGGGATACTATAAATGAGAATTACTGTATTAATACATATATTGTAGTTCTGGTTGTACAGGATACTATATAATATTGAGAATTACTGGTATTAATAATACATATACTGTAGTTCTGGTTGTTACAGGATACTATAATATTGAGAATCTAGGCAAGTGTATAATTTTTCTGATACAGAGTAGCTACGTGGAATATCTGCTTCTGCGTACCCAGCCTTAAAGAACAAGCAACCCCAGGACCATTGAGCTACTTCTGTTGGTCAAAGGATCCCTCGTTCCTGTTTGATATTCTCTGTTGGTTATTCTATTAGATCATACTTAAAATGACTGCGTGTGCATTTTGGTCCCGTGCAGTGAGGCCTTACCCTTAAGGCATGTCCAGTGAAAAATAACTTTAGCTAGAAATGTAGAGGACCCCCCAAACCTAAATTTCGCATTATTAATAGTTGCCAAATATTCCCCTGAAGGGACTTACTTACCCCTGTCCCTCACCGCAGAGCAGCCTCCCCCTCCCCCTGCTCCTGTTTTGGAGCTCGTTTCAAGCTTCTGTGCTGACAGTCTCTCTACTTCCTTGTCACGGCTGTCCGGTGATTGGGCATGATGTCACGTGGCCTTTACTGACAACCGCAACCAGAAAGTGGAACAGCTGTCAGCCGCAGAGCAGAGGGGGACTTCCGTGGAATATTTTCCAACTATTAATAATTCAAAACCTAGGTTTGAGAGGTCCTCTACATTACTAGCTAAAGTTATTTTTTATCTAGACATGCCCTTTAATAAACTTTTTTTTAACTTGATTACATACGTATGTGCATTTAGCCACAGTGGATCAGTGACATCCAGAACCTATTGAATATATGATGTTGGTCCAAACATAACTCTTTCTATGTAACAATATTAATCCATAGCTGATATCTGATCTTCTATGACAAATCTAGCTTGTCCATATCCTCACATATAAAATGATTAAAATAACAATCAGGTGGAAATATTCAGACATTCAGATCTCCTAATTGCCTATGACGTGGCCACCCTCTAACCTTGTCTCTAGCAAAACCTTAGTTTGCAAAGCCTCTTGCAACTGGAGAAACCCAATCTCAAGTAATGTGTCACATTTTTTTAAATTTGATTTAAAACAATATAAAATGTATAATTGTTTAAAAGTCATCTTTTCCAAAGTACTCAACAAGTATTGGTTACCATAGCAACACCATCCCATATGGTTTTATGACAACAGTCTCAAGTATTTTAGTCATATGTTGGAGAGACATTGAGGTGAGTGGACTTGTTATTTATTCTCTCTCTAAATCTTCTGCTCGGTCTAAACTATTCTGATAAAATTAAAAAAAGTTTTACTGCTTTTTTATTATTTAAAAGTAATTTTCCAAAGTGCTCAGGAATAACACAGTAATGGTTACCATAGCAACGCCATCCCATAATAATTTTATATCAGTAACAAAGATTTAGTCATAGTTGGAGAGACATTGAGGTGAGTGGACTGTTATTTATTCTCTCTCTAAATCTTCTGTTTGGTCTAAACTGTTCTGATAAATTAAAAAAAAAGTTCTACTGCTTTTTTATAATTATTTAAAGTAATTTTCCAAAGTGCTCATGAATAATACATACATAGCAGCACCACAAAATAACATCAGTATGGTTACCATAGCAACGCTATCCCATAAAATTTTTAGCATCAGTAACAAGTTTCCAAAGTACTCAACAATAATGGTTCCATAGCAACACCATCCCATAATGGTTTATGACAACAGTCTCAAAGATTTTAGTCATATGTTGGAGAGACATTGAGGTGAGTGGACCTGTTTATTATTCTCTCTCTAAATCTTCTGTTCAGTCTAAACTGTTCTGATAAAATTAAAAAAGTTTTACTGCTTTTTTATAATTATTTAAAAGTAATATTTTTCAAAGTACTCATGAATAATACACCAGTAATGGTTACCATAGCAACGCCATCCCATAATAATTTTAGCACATCAGTAACAAAGATTTTAGTCATATGTTGGAGAGACATTGAGGTGAGTGGACCTGTTATTTTTTTCTCTCTCTAAATCTTCTGATCGGTCTAAACTGTTCTGATAAAATTAAAAAAAGAATTACAGCTTAAAACCTGAAATACACACGGGTAATAGTTACCGTATTTTTTTTAATGATTATTGATTTTTTAATGAAAGTTTTTAACATTTTAACAATAAAGAAAATAAAAAGTTGACATTAGCGTAACAAATCTTAGTTTAATAATTGGTAAATCATGTTACAAACTGGGTATAGATTTAGTGGATTTCAGTTGAACAGTCCCAGCTGAGTCTTTACTGGCAGTTTTTTCAAGCCTCTATTACAATATGATGAATATTCTCGTAAGAATTAGAAACTGTGGGAGAAATGTAATATCTATAGAGTCTGATTTCATTTCAATAACGTTATGTTCTTATTATCAGCTCCTAAAACTCTTTTTTGCTTTTCTCTATATTAACGATTTGTCGAAATGGCATCCAAACGATTAGACAATTTTTTGTCTTGTCACATTTATAAATGTTGTGTCGGAAGAGTAAGAAGAATTACGATGTAAGTTATGTAATTTGATGTCAATCTCCTTCATCTAGTAGCCTAGCTAGATGAAGAATCCATCATAGATACAAAAACCACCCTAAATATCAGGTACAGAATTTTATCTCTGTGTCCGTTATCCTGCTAAATGTAAAACTCAGTGCTCCTCCTATCATTTATCATCGCAGTTCCATAGTGAGATATAGTATGTTTGTTGTCATGTATATGGTCACCTTTATTTTAATTATTTTTACTTTATTTTACTATCTCAAAATGAAATATAAACTAATCATAACATTTTTTTTAGAAAAAGACACCAGTTCATGTTCCCGCTGTTGAGCTTGTAAGTATAAAAAAGAGAAATTGTCATTCATCTAAAAACAATGTCCTCTTGTTTTTAATTTACTATAAAATTCCACCCAATATATAAACCAATTCCTGCTGTTAAACATGTGGAATGTGCTCAATTGTCCTCGTAATATGGTTGGCTGTGCCTCTATAAATGTTTGTGTGGGATTTAAGGCATGTTCATCTGTTATACTTACACAGCGCTGCTCTGCTCCCTAGTCTGCTTGCGCGATGGGTCCAATGGGAAGACATGCTCCTTGCAGAGCGTATCTTCCTATTGGCCTCGTCGACGATGGAGAGGTAGGGGGCGGAGCTTAGTGGAGCAGCGCTATGTAAGTATATTAGTGTAAGTGCAAACAGCCCAGGGGTGAGGACCTAGCGGCTCAGTAGAAAACGTGTATATAAGAAGAGGAGCGGGGAGGAGGTAAGTATTATTTTCCTTTAAAGGGAATGTCCCAGACTGTGTAAAGAACATTACAAACCCACTATCCATCGGTGCGGCTCCCAGCTTCTTACTGGCATATTTATCTCATTATATTCAACTATTTTTTTTAGCCTCCAGCTGTGGAACCGGAAGCGCCTATACTGTCTGTGGAGACAGTGATATCGGCTGTGGAGACAGGGATATCGGCTGTGGAGACAGGGATATCGGCCGTGGAGACAGTAATACCAGCTGTTGAGACAGTTTCACCGGCTGTCGAGTTAGTAACACCGGCTGTTGAGTTAGTAACACTCGCTGTTGAGGGTAAGTAAAATGAGATATTAGTAAGCATAACAAAGACTTGAATGTGGAGGCCGTAATAGATTTGAAATTCTGTACATTCTCCCACCCCCCTTAATTCCTGGATAAAATACATATTATTCATTTACAGTTTTTTATTTTTTATATTTGTAATTTTTATCTTTCAGACTCCATCTGAGGACCCGAATTGTGTGATTTCCCTGTGTTTATCTAATACTGGCCATACACTAGGCAGACATTAGATAGATTAGACATTCCTCCATAGACAAACGTCTACCATCTAATGTCTAAAGAACAGTTTTTCTTTACAGCGGTTCTTACCTTCTGACATTCCTGTGACATTCCATCTGGCCCGTTTCTTTGCTGATTGCAAGACCAATGAAAGATAGGACGGCCTAGGTAGTTCTTAGGACATCTCACGAGAAATGTCACAGGAACATCGGAAGGTGGAATACAGTGTGTTGGCACCTTAAGGAGCCAATAATAGTTTAAAATTGCCAACCCTATGTAATCCTGACTTTAATTGTACAATAAATTGATATTTTCATATGTACAATTGTATTTTTAATAATTTTACTTTTATTTTTTAGCCTCCTGCTGAAGGCTCTGTGTGTGAGCCACTGTGATGGAAGTAAGTAAAAATCAAGTGCACATTATGCTGTAATATCTGAAAACCAATTGACTTCATATTAAGGCCAATTTCATAATGTGTTTAAAGTGAAACCAGGATGTGCGCAGCCATTTTCCTATTTTCTCTAGGGAAGCTATTGTATGGTACATAGTATAAGGTACATGATGGAGAAGATTGCTAAACATTTTCATCTCCTTCTATTCTATCAACCTCTCCAACCCTAATACTTTATTGTTAATTTTTTTTATTTGTACTATCAGATGTTTATAACTATACGTGGCCACTTTTATATTATCTAATGCTGGTCATACTCTAGTCATACATTAGGTAGATTAGACCTTTGAAATCATTTTACCTCTTAGGAGAGCACAGCAGAGACACTGCAGCTCTCCATGAATGAACTTGTATATTTTATATCTACAGTAGACATTAATTTATTCCTTCTTTACACAGAGTGAAGAAATAACTGACATCCTGGAGGCAGGATTGGAAGGTAATGTAATTCATACAGTATTGGTTTACTTGTGATTCCCACCTGGTATTGGCTGTTACTTCCATTTAGCTTCTAGAGATAGTAGGGATATACAGTTAGAAATAGGGATTCGCATTAAATACGAACTGATACTACTAAAATAGCCGAATCTCAATTTACCTTCCAAATAATTAAGACGTAAACCTTAATTATTTAAATGCTTTTTAGCTAAACGTATCATTTTCATATTGTAATATAATCAGATAGGGAGAAATTGATGGTTAATATACCCTTTGTTACACATACATATATTGTTTTACACACACACTGCTACAGAAACCGTATAAATATACACTATTAAACAAATAGCAAAACCTGACAATAATAACCCTTAATAAGTTTGGTCCTGACTCCATATTATATATACTTTAGTTTGTGTTTATTTGTAATTGTTTAATTCTAATCTTACTCCGTGCTATCCCAGCAGTAAGCTTTATAATATTTTGGGCAGGGGGACCCATCTATATTTACTATCAACCTATAAAGTCAAAAACTAAAGGTTTTTGGAATGTTGATATTAACAGTTTTCTCTTTCAATGCAGTCATACAGCTAAAAGAACAAACAAAAATTGAAGGCAAGATGAGAAAAAAAACAATGAGTAAAAAAAAGGAAGAAGAAAAAGTCCAGAAAAAAAAAGGAACTTGAGATAGAAGGACCAAAGAAAGAAAGAAAGTAGACGATACAAAAAAGGAGACTTGAGATAGAGAAGGACCAAGAGAAGAAGGAAGAAGACTATAAAAAAAAGAGACTTGATATAGAGAAGGACGAAGGGAGGGACAGGAATGAAGGGGGGCCAGAAGTAATGTGGGGGCAAGACAAAAAGGAAGAAAAACCAAGGGAGGGCAGGACCTGAGAGAAGAAAGGCCAGAAGGGGGCAAGACCAGAGGGAGAGCAGGACTGAAAGGGAGGAAGGACCAAAGGGGAGTCAGGCCATAACGAGGAAAGACCACCAAGGAATCAGGAGGAATGGATAGAAGGGGGAGGGAGAAAAAGCAGAAGAGAAAAGGAAGGAAGAGGGAAATAGACCAGGGACAAAAGGACTGGAGGATGAGCCGACCAAAGTAGGGACAAAACCAAAGGGGAGAGCCCAAACTTCTCTAAAGATTCCGTGGGACGTCATAAGGCGTGAAAGAACTGACGTAGGGGCAGGACCAAGGGGGGGGCAGGACCGTGTGGAGGGAAAACCTGCTGGGTATCGGGATGAAAGGATGGAAAAAGACATGGAAAAAGGAAAAGGGTTGGTTGGGGAGATATTATTGGGATTAAGGTAGT
This sequence comes from Hymenochirus boettgeri, assembly GCA_019447015.1. Lineage (NCBI taxonomy): Eukaryota > Metazoa > Chordata > Amphibia > Anura > Pipidae > Hymenochirus > Hymenochirus boettgeri. Next base: position 37,704 of record JAACNH010000947.1, on the reverse strand, counting down.
AGGGCAGGACCAGAGAGGGGCTGGACTGGAGGGGGATAGGACTAGACAGGGGCAGGACCAGATGCTGTGGCAGGACCACATGGGTGTGAAAGTATTAGAGAGCAAAAAGACTGAAGATGCACAGAACTAGAGGGCAGGCAGTACCAGAAGACTGACAGCCTCTTGTTTTGGAGACAAAACAAGAGTGGAGGCAAAGCAAAAGAGGGGAAGGCCAAAGATGGACAGAAAAGAAACTTTGAATGGTGCCCTCCAGCATCTCAGTGCCTTAGCAGTTGCCTAGATAACTTTGTACAGAAAAAGCCTTGGACACCGGACCAGATGGGCAGCAGGCTCAGAGGTGGGCAGGATCAAAGTTGGCAGGCCTGAATTGATGCAGTCCCAGAGGAGGAGCAGACCTGAAGGATGACAGGAGCAAGACAAGAGAGAAGGAGCGCCCAAAGGGGGACAGAAGAAACATTGAATGTGCCCTCCAGCCTTGCTTATCAGCCAACAAACAAGTGGCTTTAAAACGGACAATAACTGTACATTTGTGGCTGTTCAATCAGACGTTATTGGTTCTCTCACCCGCAGATCAGCAAATGATTCCCGAAGATTATCGCCTCAGTGGAACGCTCATCAACGGTCTTGCCAAGCCTCTTGTATAAACCTTTAGCTCCAGTTAATCCAGGGTATAATCCGATCGCCAATTGGGGTCAGGAAGGAATTTTTCCCCTCTGAAGCTTATTGTCTATAGGGAGGGTTTTCGCCTTCCTCTGGATTAACTGTTAAATAAGTATAAATAAATAAAATTAATTCATTTAAAACTATTTGGTGTCTGCCTTTTTCTATTTCTCCTCTCAACTTTTCATTGTTTACTTGACCATTAAATATGGAGAATGTTACCTTTTTAATACAAATAACACAAGTATTAGGAGTGGGCTGCACACATCATAAACATTAAAATCGATCTTTACTCCAGATAAACATTACAACACATCACACGTCTGCAGAGCTATTCATCACGGGAAGGACAAGGAAGGTGCCTGATGCGTTACATGACGTCAGGTCACTTCATCATAGGCCGACAACCCTTGTCTCACATGGTAAATAATAAAGATGGGATAGAATACACACACATTATAGAGTGCAACTGGTGACCAATTAAATATAGTAGACATACAAATAGAAGCCTAGTGCACATCCAGTTCAAATTGCTTCCATGTTTTATTCCCATCATAATTAGTCTCATAAAAGGCAAGTAGTGATAGAGTAGGACCCAGCTGAAAAGCAAACCCTGATGGTGACTGGCTTAAAATAATTTGGCCAAGTAACTGAACTAATTGCTTTTATTATCCAAAAAGAATGGCGAGCTTTTTAAGCAGCATTATAAAGGGAATAAAACTGATAGGGCCAGGGCCAGGGGGGGGGGGGGTTTGAGCTGCTGGACTCCCCAAGCCCCAAAAGGCACTTATCTTTGCCCCCGTTGGGAGGGCTGCTAGGGGGGGCGCGAGGGCGCCTCTCTGGCGAATGCAGCCACCAGCGAGGAGGGCGTGCATCCCGTGGCGGGTGCGCCACCCTTCAAGGTGGCGAAGTGAAATGGCCTGGTTACCGCCACTTTATAGACACCGCCGCTTTTAAATAAAGAAGCGAGCGGTAACTGATGCGTATTAACGAGGGCACCAACTTTTCCTGGCTGGGTTTCGCCCTTTAATAAATTGCATTGATATGGTATGGGTTTTATGAGAATTTTGGAGCAATTTTTCCCTGGGTTTTTGTCAGGTGAAATATGAGTGATGCTCAGTTTCCCTTGAAATCTGTGGACATCTATTCTGCGTTGAATTTGATTATTCCTGGGGACATTTGCGCAGCATGGGAATTTTTTGTGCAGCTTGGAAAAAGGCAGTTTTTTATCATTTTATTGTAAAAACAAAAAAGTGTGTGTATCATTTTTTGCAAATGTGTTTCACTTTTGTGTATAATTATTTTTTTAATCATTCCCAAAGATGATCTGATGATCATCTTTAAGAATTATAACGAAGTTGGAATACGGGCATAATTACCAGTTTTCGAAGTCGAAATCTGATAGGAAAGATCCCTTTCTCGAAAGCCCTTTTCATGAAGTGATTTTTTTCTCCATTGGCAAAGGTCACCGGTTTACTAAGCAGAAAGTGAACTTGCGATATGTGCTGGTTGCAAGTTTATTTCCTTAACTAGACTACCAGGGCTGTTTGTGGGAATACCAGGGGAGGTTCCCGGCATCAGAGGAAGTCCTCTCAAATCACAGGGACTCCCTTACCTCTTCAGCTCTGCAGGGAAACAGACTCCCAGCATTGGCTTCAGGCAAAACCGATGATGGATCAATTGAATTATTTATTTCTTTTTTTAAAAAAGGGGTCTCCTTTTCCCTTTACCCCAGAGGGGTCGCCTGAGACAAATGTCTCACTCTGCTTTGTTAGAGAAGTGGCCCTCATTAGAGGTAGTAGAGAGGAATCTTTTTAATTTCCATGGTTTGCGCTTTGCAGGAGAAAATCATGGCACATGATTACGGTCAGGTCCTTGTCAGTTAATGAGGCAATCACCTGCTGATTGGTGGGCTACTGACTTCTGTTTTTCTCTCCATCCCTGAACTGTGTAACTAAGACCCTTTGATTAATTTTGGGTCTATTAGGATTATATTGTCAAAACTTTGAAAACTGTTCCATGTTTTTTTGCCCCTGGTTTAAAATTGTAGAACCAGCGGCACATCCTGTCTGTCATTTTTCAAAGATCAAGGAACACACAGTCCCGATCGTTCCCCTATACAGAGCATATACACAGCATAGGGAGAACGCTAGGGACTGTGTGTTTCCCTCAACCATGGCCAACTCCCCTATAGGGAGTCTACTGCGGCCGAGGGAAATTTTTGTTCTCTACCGAAAGACTGCTTGGATGACCTGAACGTTCGGCGGCCATGTGCTCATTCGGGAAAGCCGCTACACAACCTTTTCAAAAAGCCCCGGATACCGTCGGGGCTTAATCGCTAATGTGAGTTTTTGAGCCATGTTTAGCCAGATTCTATATTCAGTCAATTCTGTTCCCTCTATTTCCCCAGTAGTTTTTTATATATCTCATATACCGGGAAGTTCCCTGGAAGGAACTAGTTATCACGGAATACTTAATATTCACTCTGCAAACATTGTACTGTAATTACAGGTAATTATATGGACCAGATTATTAACCGTAATGAACATAAATCTACTGTATCACCCGTAGAACACAATATACCAGATCTTATTATCTCTCTATTGATCTCTTTGAAGTAATTACAATTCCCAACTAGAGGAGGCCATCAGTAATTGATTCCTTTTTTTTAATCCATTGAATAAAAGTGATCGATGTCAAGTGTACGATTATTTGAACCTTGATTGGTCAGTTTAGAAAATTTCTGTAAATTTTAGAACCACCAGACATTTTGTCTGATTTCTGCCGAACCACTTGCCGATTTGAAAAACAAACAAACATTGATTTCCGTGCTTGCTTCTACAATCGATTTATTGGGCATAACTAGATTTGTGTATGGCCACCTTAAAGGAGAACTATTAACAGGAACTATTAACAAGAACTATAAACAGTTAAAATGACAAGTACCTGGGGTCAGGTGGTAGGATTGGCAATTTCTACCTCCCAATATTGTTTCTGTAAGAAGTGTTGACACACAAAGCTGCTTCTGCCAGGCTTTCCTAGTGCTTCAGTGCTATCTTTAATACAGGAAAGCTCTGGAGACTAACCTGGCCAATGAAAACTTTATATGCATTTAAAGGGCAACTACACTGTAAAAATGAACATTTTAAAAAAGGATAAGTACCTGGGGCAGGGATGTAGTATTACTTATGCCTCCAAATATAATTTTGTAGAAGAGTGCCAGCACGTGTTGAAGTACTGAGGAAGCCTGGCAAGAGCAGTTTTCTTCGGGAGGTAGGAACTACCAATCTTAGCTCCCTGCCCCAGGTACTTTTCACTATTCATTGTACTATAGTTCTCCTTTAAGGCATATTCCAACCTTTGCAAAAATATTCACAGCCTGTGTTCATTCCAATCTCCCCACCTTACCTGTAAGGGTTCAGGTTACAGATGGTAACAGCAGGAAACACCAGTTTCTGGAAGGTGACGGTAATGGAAACGCTGACCGTGTAGTAGGACATGAGCAGTAAGGCGCATTGCCAGAAGATTAACGCCACCGCGATCACAGTTAGCATGATCCATATCCATCTGCGCAGTCTGCCCTTGGACACCACAATCCTTCGGCACCCGTGGGTGTTGGTGTTCAGACAGTACCATTGCATAAGCTCATAGAGAGTGGGAGCTTGTGGGCCAGTTACTGGGAGAGTCTTTTTCAACTTTTCAGTCAGTTTTCTTCCATTGTTAGACATTGTGGGTCTGCAAAAATACAGAAACCCCTCAATATTAAATGGGGGAGAACAGACAAAGACTAATGTGGAAAGGAAATGGGCATTAATACAGTGATATACAGACAAGTGTCAGATTAGACAGTGACTGTGGAATATGTATGGAAATCACCACCTGCATTATCCACCATTGACCAGAACATGACGGTTAGAGATGGCCGAACTCACCAAAATCCGTTCCGCTTGCAAATCCGAATGTTCTGCCTTAAATGAAGGTATAAATAGCAACAGTTACTGTAATTGGGTTGGGGACATGGGAAATGGTCTGAGGAACATGTATCAATGTCCACATCTTTATAAAAAACACTGTCCAGTACCAGAAACGTCATGTGCTTCCCATTTTGACATTCCGTATAGTATTTTCAAAAAATTTCAAATTTACAAATTCAAAAATTTAAAAAATTTCTAGAAATGTAGAAACTTTTCAAAAATAGTTTGGATAAATCCAAAAAAGTCAGAAATCAGCAAAGTCCTGGTTCCGACAGATCCTTAAAATCTGCTTCGGAATCTGGTTCGGATCCATCTCTAATGACGATCCTCCCTTATCTTATGTCACTATAAAGAAACCTTTCCTAACCTGAAGATAAAACTTCTTTTTCTTCCATTCTTAAAGGATGTCCATGTGTCCTCTGATATGACCTATTAGTGAACAATATATTCCCATATATATACCATTAATATATTTGTATAAAATGACCATATACCCTTCTCTAATGTAAACAGCCCTAACTTGTCTAATCTGCCTGCATAGTCAAGCCCCTCTATTCCCTTTATTATTTTAGTTGCCCTTCTCTGAATGTCCCTTTTGTATATAGGATTCCAAAACCACACCGCATATTCCAAATAAGGCCTTACCAGTGCCTTGTAAAGAGGGAGAATAATATTCTCCATTGAATCTATTCCTCTCTTTATACAAGACAATACCATATCTTGCTAGCTGTTGCTGTCTGGCATTGTTTGCTACAGATAAGTACGGTATGTTTTCACCTTACATATATCAACATTGAATCTCATCTGCCACAATGCCGACCATTTTGATAATCTATCTAGGTCTGCTTGCATCAATTGCACAGCACATGTGAATGTTTTTGCTTTGTCTCCACCAACGTAAATAGTAGTAGCAATGGATAGTGAACACGATGGTTCCATCACCTTTTTGCTCTGGACTGAGGTGGTGTTTTGTTTCATACTGAGAGATGCCAATGACGAGTTCATCAGCTCTGCCACCTTCACTACAATCAGGTAAACAGGAGAACCATGCACAAAGCCAGATTGGCACAGCAAACTGAGTAGGCATTGTCTATGGCATTCCTGGGGTAAATCTGGCACATGGAGGGGACAGTCATATGGATTCAATACTGACACACAGCATACTGGTTGTAGTAGGATAGATAGATAGAATGGATATATATATATATATATAGAGAGAGAGAGAGAGAGAGAGAGAGAGAGAGAGAGAGAGAGAGAGAGAGAGAGATTTATTAGAGAATTAAATATATAGAAGTATATATATTAGAGAATGGAATATACAGAGAGATATTATATATTAGAGAATGGAATAAGGAAAGATATATATTTGAGAATGGAATATAGAGAAAGATATTAAATATTAAAAATGGAATATACAGAGAGAGATTTTATATTAGAGAAAGGAATACAGAGAGAGATATTATGTAATAGACAATGGAATATATATAGAGAGATATTAAATATTAGAGAATGGAATATAGAGAGAGATATTATTTATTAGAGAATGTAATAGAGAGATATTATTTATTAGAGAATGTAATATAGAGAAAGATATTATTTATTAGAGAATGTAATATAGAGAGATATTATATATTAGAGCTATGTTGCTTTGAAACAGCGTGGCCAGGCCCCCAAATATTGCGACCACCAAATCTCACGTCCAAGCCTCCTGGACACCACAACATCACAGACTGTCCACACCCTAGAATGCCGTGCCCCCACCCACCGCGGATTTACATCTCAGGAGCCTATTAATCCTGTCCTTAAACACAGGCCCCATCCCAAACCCCAAATGCCCAATTTTTCTTACAGGTGAGGAAAAACGTCTAAAATGGGATGAATATGCAACATCAAACTAGATGAATAAGAACTGGAAATGAAATTCCCAAGACATAAACAAAGTAGCAATTTCAGATGCGTTGTGTTTTGCGCATACAATTCTGTTCTTGTAACTCATGCGATCACCATTTTTTGCACAATTGCATGCGTTACCATAATGCAAAATCTGGAAAACGCATCGCAAACACGCCACAAAGCGCAAAATCACGTTGTAGTGCTGACTCAACCCTTTATCCTGTGCATGGGCTCCCGTTTTATTATATTATGCAAGCTCAACTGTGATTTGCTGTGGCGTTAATCTTCGGCAATGATTCGCCTTACTGTTCATGGCCAAACACAACAAAAAACAAGGTCAAGCGTTTTCCATCGTCACCCTATCCAAACTGGTGTTTTCCTGCCTGTACCATCGGATACGCTCATCCCTACAGTACGGTGGGGAGATTGGCAGGAACACCAGGCTGTGAATATTTTGCAAAGTTTGGAAATCCTTAAGGAAACATAAGGTACAATAATAGTGAAAAGTACCTGGGGCAGGAGCTAAGATTGTATTCCTACCATCCCGAAGAAACTGCTTCTGCCAGGCTTCCTCAGTACTTTCACACACGTGCTGGCAACTCTTTCTACAAAATATATTTGGAGGCATAAGTAAATCAATACATCCCTGCACAGGTACTTATCCTATTTTTAAAAAAAAATGTTCACTTTTTACAGTGTATGTTGTCCCTTTAAATGCATATAAAGTTTCTTGGCCAGTTAGTCTCCAGAGCTTTCCCTGTATTAGAAAGATAGCACTTAAGCATTCGGAAAGCATGGGAAAGCAGCTTTGTGTGTCAACCACTTCTTACAGAAACCATATTGGGGTAGAAAATTGCCAATCCTACCTCCTGACCCCAGGTATTGTCATTTTTAACTGTTTATAGTTCTTGTTATAGTTCCTTGTTAATAGTTCTCCTTTAAGGTGGCCATAACACAATCTATTGTATGCCCATACATCGATTGTGAAGCAAGCAACGGAATCATGTTTTGTTTGTTTTTCAAATCGGCAAGTGGTTCGGCAGAAATCAGACAAAATTGTCTGGTGGTTTCTAAAATTTACAGAATTTTCTAAACTGACCAATCAAGTTCAACTAATCGTACACTTGACATCGTATCACTTTTAGGCAAAAGGTGTAGGAAATGGGGACCTTAGCCTTCTAGTTGGGAATTGTTAATTACTTAAAACTTCAAATATCAATAGAGAGATAATAGATCTGGTATATTGTGTTCTACTACGGGTGTACAGTAGATTATGTTCATTCGGTAATATCTTGTCCATATTAATACCTGTATTACAGTACAATGTTTTGCAGATGTAATTTAGGATTCCGTGATACTCAGTTCCTTCCAGGAACTTCCCGGTATATGAGAAATATAAAAAACTTACTGGGGACATAGGGGAACAGAATTGACTGAATATAAATCTGGCTAAACATGTGGATGTTCCTAACTGCACTAATTTTAAGTAATGCCTGGGTTTGACTGATAGGGCTCAAAAACTCACATTAGCGGTGTAGCCCTGACGGTACCGGGGCTTTTTGAAAAGGTTGTGTAGCGGCTTTTCCCGAATGAGCACAATGGCCGCCGAACTTCAGGTCTCCAAGCAGTCCTTTCGGTAAAAACAAAATTTTCCCTCGGGCCCGCATAGACTCCCTATTGGGGAGTTGGCCATGGTAGAAACACACATCCCAGCGTCTCCCTATGCTGTGTATATGCTCTGTATAGGGGAACGATCGGAACTGTGTGTTTCCTTGATCTTTGAAAAATGACAGACGGATGTGCCGCTGGTTCTACATTTTAAACCAGGGGCAAAAAAACATGGAACATTTTTCAAAGTTTTGACAATATAATCCTAATAGACCCAAAATTAATCAAAGGGTCTTAGTTACACAGTTCAGGGATGGAGAGAAAACAACAAGTCAGTACCCCACCAATCACGGTGATTGCCTCATTAACTGACAAGGACCTGACCGTAATCATGTGCCATGATTTTCTCCTGCAAGCGCAAACCATGGAAATTAAAAAGATTCCTCTCTACTACCTCTAAATGAGGGCCACTTCTCTAACAAGCAGAGTGAGACATTTGTCTCAGGCGACCCCTCTGGGGTAAGGGAAAAGGAACCCCTTTTTTAAAAAAAGAAATAAATAATTCAATTGATTCCATCATCGGTTTTGCCTGAAGCCAATGCGGGAGTCTGTTTTCCCTGCAAGCTGAAGAGGTAAGGGATCCTGTGATTTGAGAGGAGCTTCCCTCTGATGCCCGGGAACCTCCCCTGGTATTCCCACAAACAGCCCTGGTAGTCAGTGTAAGGAAATAAACTTGCAACCAGCACATATCGCAGTTCACTTTCTGCTTAGTAAACCCGGTGACCTTTGCCAATGGAGAAAAATACTACTTCATGAAAAGGCTTTCGAGAAAGGATCTTTCCTATCAGATTTCGACTTCGAAAACTGGTAATTATGCCCGTTTCCAACTTTCGTTTATAATTCTTAAAGATGATCATCAATCATCTTTGGGAATGATTAAAAAAATACTTATACACAAAAGTGAAACACATTTGCAAAAAATGATACACACACTTTTTTGTTTTTACAAAATAATGATAAAACTGCCTTTTTTCCAAGCTGCACAAAAAATTCCCATGCTGCGCAAATGTCCCCAGGAATAATCAAATTCAACGCAGAAAGATGTCCCAAGATTTCAAGGAAACTGAGCTATCACTTCATATTTTCACCTGACAAAAACCCAGGGAAAAATTGGCTCCAAAAATTCTCATAAACCCATACCAATATCATATCAATTCATTTATTAAAGGGCGAAACCCCAGCCAGGAAATTGGTGCCCTCGTAATATCGCATCAGTTAACACCGCTCCTTCTATTTATAAAGCGGCGGTATCTTAAAGTGGTGCGGTAACCAGGCCATTTCACTTCGCCACCTTGAAGGTGGTCGCACCCCGCACGGATGCACGCCCTCCTCGCTGGTGGCTGCATTCGCCAAGAGGGCCCTCGCGCCCCCCCTAGCAGCCCTCCCAACGGGGGCAAAGATAAGTGCCTTTTTGGGCTTAGGGGAGTCCAGCAGCTCACAACCACCCCCCCCTCCCTGGCCCTATCAGTTTTATTTCCCTTTATAATGCTGCTTTAAAAAGCTCGCCATTCTTTTTTGGATAACTAAAAAGAATTATTCAGTTTATTCGGCCAAATTATTTAGCCAGTCACCACTTCAGGTTTTGCTTTTCAGCTGGTCCTACTCTATCACTACTGCTTTTATGAGACAATTATGAAGGGAATAAAACATGGAAGCAATTTGAACTGGATTGCACTAGGCTTCTATTTGTATGTCTACTATATTTAATTGGTCACCAGTTGCACTCTATAATGTTGTGGTGTATTCTATCCCATCTTTATATATTTACCATGTGAGACAAGGTTGTCACCTATGTGATATGACCTGACGTCATGTAACGCATCAGCACCTTCCTTGTCCTTCCCGTGATGATAGCTCTGCAGACGTGTGTGTGTTGTAATGTTTATCTGGAGTAAAGATCGATTTTAAATGTTTATGATGTGTGCAGCCCACTCCTAATACTTGTGTTATTTGTATTAAAAAGGTAACAATTCTCCATATTTAATGGTCAAGTAAACAAAGGAAAAGTTGAGAGGAGAATAGAAAAAGGCAGACACCAAATAGTTTTAAAATGAATTAATTTTATTTTATTTATACTTTTTAACAGTTAATCCAGAGGAAGGCGAAAACCCTCCCTATAGACATAAGCTTCAGAGGGAAAAATTCCTTCCTGACCCCAATTGGCGATCGGATTATACCCTGGATTAACTGGAGCTAAAGGTTTATACAAGAGGCTTGGCAAGACCGTTGATGGCGTCCACTGAGGCGATAATCTTCGGGTAATCATTTGCTGATCTGCTGGGTGAGAGAACCAATAACGTCTGATTGAACACGCCACAAATGTACGTTATTTGTCCGTTTATAAGCCACTTGTTGTTGGCTGATAGCAAGGCTGGAGGCACCATTTCAAATGTTTCTTCTGTCCCCCTTTGGGCCTGCTCCTTCTCTCTTGTCTTGCCTCCTGTCATCCTTCAGGTCTGCTCCTCTTTCCTCTGGGACTGCATCCAATTCAGGCCTGCCAACTTTGATCCTGCCCACCCTCTGAGCCTGCTGCCCATCTGGTCCGGTGTCCAAGGCTTTTTCTGTACATAAGTTATCTAGGCAAACTGCTAGGCACTGAGATGCTGGAGGGCACCATTCAAAGTTTCTTTTCTTGTCCATCTTTGGGCCTTCCCCTCTTTTGCTTTGCCTCCACTCTTGTTTTGTCTCCAAAACAAGAGGCTGTCCAGTCTTCTGGTACTGCCTGCCCTCTAGTTCTGTGCATCTTCCAGTCCTTTTTGCTCTCTATACTTTCACCCCAATGTGGTCCCTTGCCACAGCAATCTGGTCCTGCCCCTGTCTAGTCCTATCCCCCTCCATTCCAGCCCCCCTCTCTGGTCCTGCCTACCTTATCCCAATCATATCTCCCCAACCAACCCCTTTTCCTTTTTCCAATGTTCTCTTTTCCATCCTTTCATCCCGATACCCACAGGTTTTTCCCTCCACACGGTCCTGCCCCCCCCTTGGTCCTGCCCCTACGTCAGTTCTTTCACCCTTATGAAACGTCCCCGGAATCTTAGAGAAGTTTGGGCCTTCCTCCCCTTGTGTTTTGTCCCTACTTTGGTCTGGCTCATCCTCCATCCTTTTTGTCCCTGGTCTATTCTTCCCTTCCTTTTTCTCTTCTGCTTTTTTCTCCCTCCTCCTTCTATCCATTCCTCCTGATTCCTGGTGGTCTTTCCTCTTTATGGCCTGACTCCCCTTTGGTCCTTCCTCCCCTTTCAGTCCTGCTCCTCCTCTGGTCTTGCCCCCTTCTGGCCTTTCTTCTCTCAGGTCCTGCCCTCCCTCTGGTTTTTCTTCTTCTTTTTGTCTTGCCCCCCCACATTACTTCTTGGCCCCCCTTCATTCCTGTCCCTCCCTTCGTCCTTCTCTATATCAAGTCTCTTTTTTTTATAGTCTTCTTCCTTCTTCTCTTGGTCCTTCTCTATCTCAAGTTCCTTTTTGTATCGTCTACTTTCTTTCCTTCTTCTTTTGGTCCTTCTCAATCTCAATTCTCTTTTTTTTCTGGACTTTTTTCTTCTTCTTTCCTTGGTCCATCTCTATATCTCAAGTTCCTTTTTTGTATCGTCTTCTTCCTTCTTTCTTTGGGGTCCTCTCTATCTCAAGTTCCTTTTTTTTCTGTACTTTTTTTCTTCTTTCTTCCTTTTTTCCTCATTTGTTTTTTCTCCTCTTCCTTCTTCAATTTTTTTTGTTTCTTTTAGCTGTATGACTGCATTGAAAGAGAAACTGTTAATATCAACATTCCCAAAACCATTTAGTTTTTGACTTTAAGGTTGATGTAAATATGAGATGGGTCCCCCTGCCCAAAATTATAAAGCTTACTGCTGGGATACAGGAGTAGAATTAGAATTAAACAATTACAAATAAACACAAACTAAAGTATATTAATGGAGTCAGGACCAAACTAATATATAAGGGTTATTATTGTCAGGTTTTGCTATTTGTTTAATAGTGTATATTTATAACGGTTTCTGTAGCAGTGGGGTGTTGTATAACAATATATGTATGTGTAACAAAGGGTATATTAAACCATCATTTCTCCCTATCGATTATATTACTAATATTGAAAATGATACGTTTAGCTAAAAAGCATTTAATATTAAGGTTTTACGTTCTAATTATTTGGAAGTAATTGAGTTCGGCTATTTTGGTACAGTTTTCGTATTTAATGCGAATCCCTATTTCTAACTGTATATCCCTACTATCTCTAGAAACATAATAGGAAGTAACAGCCAATACCAGGTTTGGGAATCACAAGTAAACCAATACTGTATGATTACATTACCTTCCAATCCTGCCTCCAGATGTCAGTTATTTCTTCACTCTGTGTAAAGAAGAAATAATTAATGTCTACTGTAGATATAAAATATACAGTTCATTCATGGAGAGCTGCAGTGTCTCTGCTGTGCTCTCCTAAGAGGTAAAATGATTTCCAAAGGTCCTAATCTACCTAATGTATGACTAGAGTATGACCAGCATTAGATATATAAAAAGTGGCCACGTTATAGTTATAAACATCTGATAGTACAAATAAAAAAATAATTATACAATAAAGTATTAGGGTTGGAGAGGTTTGATAGAATAGAAGGAGATGAAATGTTTACAATCTTCTCCATCATGTACCTTATACATGTACCCTATACAATAGCTTCCCTAGAGAAAATAGGAAAATGGCTGCGCACATCCTGGTTTCACTTTAAACACTATTGAAATTGGCCTTAATATGAAAGTCAATTGGTTTTCAGATATTACAGCATAAGTGCACTTTGATTTTTACTTACTTCCATCACAAGCTGGCTCACACACAGACCCTTCAGCAGGAGGCTAAAATAAATAAAATATTAAAAATACAATTGTACATATGAAATATCAATTTATTGTACAATTAAAGTCAGGATTACATAGGGTTGGCAATTTAAACTATTATTGGCTCCTTAAGGTGCCAACACACTGTATTCCACCACCTTCCGATGTTCCTGTGACATTTCTCGTGAGATTCCATAAGAACTACCTAGGCCGTCCTATCTTTCATTGGTCTTGCAATCACAAAGAAACGGGCCAGATGGAATGTCACAGGAATGTCAGAAGTTAAGAACCGCTGTAAGAAAAACTGTTCTTTAGACATTAGATGGATTAGACGTTTTGTCTATGGAGGAATGTCTAATCTATCTAATGTCTGCCTAGTGTATGGCCAGTATTAGATAAACACAGGGAAATCACACAATTCAGGGTCCTCAGATGGAGTCTGAAAGAAAAAATTACAAATAAAAAATAAAAACTGTAAATGAATAAATGTATTTTATCCAGGAATTAAGGGGATGGGAGAATGTCTCAGAATTTCATATCTATTACGGCCCCTCCACATTCAAGTCTTTGTTATGCTTTACTAATATCTCATTTTTTACTTACTCCTCCTCAACACGAGTGTTACTAACTCCAGCCGGTGTTACTAACTCGACAGCCGGTACACTGTCTCAACAGCTGGTATTACTGTCTCCACGGCCGATATCCCTGTCTCACACAGCCGATATCCCTGTCTCCACAGCCGATATCACTGTCTCCACAGACAGTTAGGCGCTTTCCGGTTCCACAGCTGGAGGCTACAAAAAATTTTGAATATAATGAGATAATATGCCAGTAAGAAGCTGGGAGCCGCACCGATGGATAGTGGGTTTGTAATGTTTCTTTACACAGTCTGGACATTCCCTTTAAAGGAAAATAATACTTACCTCCTCCCCGCTCCTCTTCTATATACAAACGTTTTCTACCTAGCCGCTAGGTCCTCACCCCTGGGCTGTTTGCACTTACACTAATATACTTACATAGCGCTGCTCCACTAGGCTCCGCCCCCTACCTCTCCATCGTCGACGAGGCCAATAGGAAGAATCGCTCTGCAAGGAGCATGTCTTCCCATTGGACCCATCGCGCAAGCGACTAGGGAGCAGAGCAGCGCTGTGTAAGTATAACAGATAACATGCCTTAAATCCCACACAAACATTTATAGAGGCACAGCCAACCATATTACGAAGGACAATTGAGCACATTCCACATTTTACACAGCAGGAATTGGTTTATATATTGGGTGGATTTTATAGTAAATTAAAAACAGAGGACTTGTTTTTAGATGAATGACAATTTCTCTTTTTATACTTACAAGCTCAACAGCGGGAACATGAACTGGTGTCTTTTCTAAAAAAAATGTTATGATTAGTTTATATTTCATTTTGAGATAAGTAAAATAAAGTAAAAATAATTAAAATAAAGGTGACCATATACATGACAAACAAACATACTATATCTCACTATGGAACCTGCGATGTATAAATGATAGGAGGAGCACTGAGTTTTACATTTAGCAGGATAACGGACACAGAGATAAAATTCTGTACCTGTATTTAGGGGTTTGTGTATTTGGCATTAAAACCTATGTAACTGGTGGATGTGAATGATGGCACATTCAGCTCATCTATAGATGGAACTGAGGATGAGAGGGAAACAAAAATATCTCCCAGTCTTACCTTTCTCTTTCCGCCACAACATTTAAAAATTGCAGCAAAAATTGCCTAATCGTTTGGATGCCATTTCGATAAAATCTGTTAATATAGAGAAGCAAAAAAGATGTTTTAGAGCGGATAATAAAACATAAAGTTATTGAAATGGTGAAATCAGACTCTATAGATATTACATTCTCCCACTTTTCTAATTCTTACAGAGAATATTCATCATATTGTAATAGAGGCTTGAAAAAACTGCCAGTAAAGACTCAGCTGGCTGTTCAACTGAAATCCACTCAATCTATACCCAGTTTGTAACATGATTTACCAATTATTAACTAAGATTTGTTACGCTAAATGTCAACTTTTTATTTTCTTTATTGTTAAAATGTTAAAACTTTCATTAAAAAATCAATAATCATTAAAAAAATCAACATACCCGTGTGTATTTTCAGGTTTTAAGCTGTAATTCTTTTTTTAATTTAATCAGAACAGTTTAG
>JAACNH010000947.1:0-20000 GCA_019447015.1 Hymenochirus boettgeri | reverse complement strand
GAGAGGTGATTTATTTAGCATGCTTGGCAGACGCGAAGCAGTATGGTTGTATATAATAAACATCATAAATGTTACGGGGTTGTTAACAACAAACCAAAAAAAGGGGAAACAATCGGGGGGAATGGGATTTCAGTATACCAAGTAATGGTAATTATGCTCAAAAAAGTGGGTTTCCAACCTCGTTTTATGATCATAGGGGTTGAAATTTATAAGAGTGTAATCATGGGAAAATCAAACACAAGATGATACTGAGAATGAAAAAATAATCTACTAGGTGACAGGTGCAATTGCGATCGCAACACGAAGTAGGAGTAAGGCAAATACGGAGACATATTAAAACCGCAAAAGGTGTTGTCGCAGAACAAGAGGGAAGGGGGAGAGCAGACAAAAGGATCTGGGATAGAAAGAATGCCAATACTGTAATCTCGAGTGAACAAGCACAATTGAATTCTAGAAGTTAAGAATTTTTATTACTCAATGTGTGGGGGGCACAGGTAGGCAAGAAACGCCAAAGGGCAGGGTGTAGTTTAACTGTAAAAACTCTAACACATAAGAACAGAAATTGACTTGCGATATTGCTGGTTGCTAAGTTTATTTCCCCTATTTACCTTAACTAGCACTACCAGTCTGTTTAGTTAGGGAATACCCAGGGGATCGTTCCCGGCATCAGTTAAGTCCGCTCACCAAATCACAAGCAGGGCCTCCCTTACCTCTTCATCTCTGGCAGGAACAATAACGTCCTCACTCCCCGCATGTGGCTTCAGTCAAAACCAATGATGGATCAATTTGAAATATATTATTTCTTTTCTTTTTAAAAAGGGGGTCTCCTTTTCCCTTTACCCCAGGTGGTCGCCGAACAAATGTCTCCCTGCTTTTGTTTAGATGAAGTGGCCCTCATTAGAGGTATAGAGAGGAATCTTTTTCATTTCCATGTTTGCGGCTTTGCAGGAGAAAATATGGCACGATTAATTCGTAGGTCCTTTGTCAGTGTAATGAGGCAATCAACCTGCTTGATTGGGTGGTGCTACTGAACTTCTGTTTTTTCTCTCTCCATCCCTGAAAACTGGTACTAAATGAACCTTTGATTAATTTGTGGGTCGTATTAGTGATTCTATTGTCCAAAACTTTAAAACTGTGTCCACTGGTTTGTTTTGCCCTGGTTTAAAAGTTGTAGAAACAGTGCAATAGTGGTTGGTCGGCCAACATTTGCCGTGAACCCGAGTCGTGCAGTCCCCATAGAGAAACATCATGATTGGCCATGATTTACCAACACTCCAATGCCCCATTCGCCCAATCCAGCGAACCACCGATATTGGTCCGCGAAGGCGGCCAAAAGCAGCAAACCGGATATTTTTCTCGCGGGGTATCAATTATATAACGGAAAAGTCTCGGTCAATTGGCTTAAAAACCGCTCCGTTGTTACCCGCCCTTAAGAAGACTTGTGTGAGCAAAAACGGCTAAAGTAAAGCTATTTTCTTAAACACCACTAATTTATCTAAAGGCATCTATCGTCTTTAACGCAAATAAGAACACAATTGGTACTTCCTATATGCAGGTAACCAAAAATGCTGTTAAAATGTTTACTAGAAACATACAGCCCTTCACATCCCCTCTACATAAGTGTGCTTTTGTAATACTACTCCAGTTGTTACCTCCTCCATTATCCTCCCATCGCCAGCAGGCCATAGGACTAGAGGGGGATCTCTATGGACTCCTTGATCAGGGAAAACCTTGGAACCCTTCATCAAATTTGGTTCCCTTCTCCCTTTCGCTCCCAGCGCACCATAGACTTCCACGGGAGAACGTGAAAGGTAAACCTGATTTTTTAAAAATAAACCCCCATAAAATCCTACCACTAAACTGTGAACAAAACAACAACACAAATTGTTATTTTTATTTTTTTAAGTGCCATTAATAAATATGTTCAATATAATAAACATTTGTGTGAGAGTGGGATCAGTTAAGGCATCTTTAGTTTAGGAAGATATATCCCGCAGTAACCTAATAGACCAAGACCCTGTTATTATGCTACTGTCTACTTGGTTTTTTTAGCGTGTACACCAATCAATACTGTTTGGGGGGAACAGGGACCCTATTCTAAACCACACAAAGCTGTTCCAATTTTTTTCAATAAAAATACATTTTTGCACAACACTTGTTCTGTTAGTAAATTTAAATGCGAAATTGACGGGTTTTTTTGTCTTGTGTAAAAGTCTTTTATTTTCTAAAAGCAGGCCTTTAACATGTAGAAACTTTGTGTCCTTTGCTTGATCATTGATGAAATCTGTTTCCTGTGCTAGGCTATCCAACTTTCTTAATAATCTAGAGTCGTGGTTAATCGAGGCGGTCATTATTAACATAAATGATTCATTAATACCTATTTGTACAATGTTTGCTGGGATCAAGAGGGAGTTAAGCGATGAGAGGAAATGAGGGAAATAGCTACATGTCGTTGCACTCTCCTATTCGGTCACTTATGTAGCTGTCTACCTTGTAGCTTATTGTATTTATAACGCCAAAATTACCTATTCTCTACAAATCCAACTCTCTAACAAATGGAAGTAACCCAGGGCCGGGGAGGTAGGATTGGTTATCCCCTCACCACCCTAATATTGGTTTCATTGAGAGCTACACCCTATCATTTTCATTTGCCAAGGACTAATCCTTTATTGAAGTATGCCTGAAGCGCAATGAGCAGACTGGCAGATAATTTCTTTGGCTGGTGCTCCTAACCATAAACATATTGGGAGGGAGATACCAGTCATAGTCACCTGTCCCACACACCACTATTCGTTTAAAAACCTTTTTTAAAATTTACTTTCATCCACTATAGGTTTCTCCTTTAAAAGCGTTCACTAGAATTAATTTCTTAAATAAACGATAAAAAGAAAATTATACTTGTAAACTTCTATTACAATAGCAATTTCCTAACATCAGTGATCAATTCACATATTTTCAGATTCAATTTTCAGTCATGGATCTATTTAATTCATTTTCCTTCTTTCTAATTCAGATGTTTTCCTAAGGTTGTCATAACATTGGAAACACTAAAAAAAAAAATCGTGGATCCCAAGTATAAAATAGGATTTGCCCATTTTTTATATACCAGGATACTGTCAAGTGCAAACATTCCTTTGCCCCCCCGAAATAACCATTAAAGTCTTCGTTAGTCAAGGAGTATAACTCGTGCATAGCAAACAATTGGTCCCCAAAGTTGACTTGATTTTTGCATAAATTACAGGTTCAAACCTGCATTCTCCATTGTATTGTCTTCATTAGGATTAAAGAGTCTCTTAAAGGTGTACTGTGGTCTCCAATTCTTTCGCAACCAATTTGGGGTTTGTTTTTGGAAACCTTCTGCTGTGACATATCAAAAATGAACTCTACAATCACATCTGAACGATGAACGTTTGTGAGACAGTTAATGCTAGATAGTTTTTTCAGCTTATTAATGCTAGAATATGTGCTTGTGAAGTGGTCTCATTTCATCCCTCAGGTCATGGTAATATCTGTTGTAATTCATAGGATCAACTGGACGTTGAAATGTATGTTCTTGAAGGACGTTTCGCTAGTCTCCTCATCCGACTGCTTTCTCTCACTTCAGATTGAATTGAGAAAGCCATCGAGTGACTAGCGAAACGTCTTCAAGAACTCATTTCAAGTCCAGTTGATCTAATTGAAATACAACAAGATATTACTGCTAGAACTTTTGTCGATTTTTCCTCGATGAACCAGCTTTCTAGCCATGATGACCGCAGCCTCCCCGTCTTGCATTATACTCCTTCCCCTCTCAACTGTGAATTTTTCCTCCTCCAATTTCCAACTTCATGTTTTCCTGTCCCACCGCCTTTAAGGGCGCCCTATTGTAAAAACATGCATGTATCCGGAATTTTAACAATAGGCCGAGCCACTGTTACGATACTGTACGACAGTGGATGTAATGTATGGCTTGTGTTTTGTACATTTAATGCCAACAGTCTCTTTGATTAACAACGATCGGTAAAGTATAATAACCAAATGTGTTAGTAACACTCATACGTATCTAATGTGGATTCTAGGATATCGTCAAATCTATTATTCGGATTATCCGTAGATGTTACCGATCATAATCTGGTTAATTTACGATTTGTTATTCGTTATTGACAATAATGAATGTTAAAATCAAAATGGACCGCAATCGTAGGAAATTAACGTCATATTACCGGTCGTTAAAATCGATAGTCTAAGAGGCATGGGTTCCCGCTTTTCAATATGTAGGCGCCCCAATCTTAATCTGAGCAATGGTTTCATCTCCCCTGGGGGTGGAGTAGGCGAGGCGAGTTAATTCACACTCACCAGTGTCCAAAAGTTCCAAGGAACCCTCCTTGCACTATTGAGTTTACTATTACTTGGTCTGGATTAGTACTTTCTAATCACAAGGTGTTTGCCTTTAGAATAAACAATTCTTACCTATCTAGAAACAAATATGTTTTGAAAAAATTGGCCCACTTATTCAAAATACTCCTCAAACTCATCCAATATACATGTGAATCCACACCAATTGTAATGAATGGAGTTCCCATTCCTATATTGCAAGCTAAATCAACTGTGTGTTTGACCGGTATTGGTATCTGCTGTAAAGTGCACAGAATTATCATTGGTCGTTTTAGAGTATTTTTGGTAAAGTGCCAGTTTTTTAGAATCTTTCTTTCATGTTATGGTAAGCATGTCACTCAACCAACTGGAAGCAGGAAATGTAACATTCACCGCTTCATCAATAATTTCCGCCAAGCCTCACAGACACATGATCTCAGGGCCTCCATTATTAAAGCAAAAGCTGCAGGCTTCAATTTTTAACACTAACTTTGGAGACCACAAGTTGCCCTTTAACTTGTTTGGTTGCAAATCTTGGCAGACTACACGAACGTATTTAAAACTACATGGTCATCATAGTTGATCATTAACATTACACGTAAGATAAGACTTCTTACTTCTTTTGTAAAAACAATCAGCAAATGATTTCAAATGACCAGATATTTAAAAGTGTCAAGGGGGGAATTCGCAACTAGTGTCAAATGGGACGACTGGCGAATATGAACAATGGTGAAAAGGCAAGTAATAATACGATTAGACCCTTAAAAGACCGTTTACCTGTCACCTGACTTGGATTTCAGTCATACATACTGCCTGTATACGGCACTGTCATTAAATGATTAATTGCGCGTACGGATCCTTCAATATAGACTTTTGTTCGAAAAAGCGACAAAAAGCAACGATCTGCAGACTCTTTCTAGAAACATGCCAGGAAGAGCACTTCCATCAGGGCCCCCCGGATTATCCACAAACCCGAGGCAAAGTACCCCTGGGGCCCCGCGAACTGTCATGGGCGCCCGTCGGAGCCGTCCAGTGCCCCATTAATAATTCTAATGACATATAGGAACTTGACAATGCAATAAAATAATCTCTTACCCTAGCCCTGTCCCATAGTGCGTGCGTTGGCGCGCTGCGCACGTTTGCTAGGGTTTTTGATTTTTTGTTTGGCTGGAGGTCCGAGAACCAGGGCCGCTTAATCCAATCTAGGACTCTCCGCTCCCACACTTCGAGTACGGTCGGGAGATACTCGCGACGATCCGAGTCGACTCGTACTAGTACTTCACTGCTACTGCAGAAGTCATTGGTTTCTCTTGGTTTGGCGTAGGGCGTGGGCGCGGCTGCGGCGCGCACGTGTCAGTGTGCGCCTGGGCTGCCTTTGGCGTAGAGACGGTCCGGACTTGCTGGGCGTGCGCGATGGCGGAGAAGGAGAAGAGGCACTGCACACACTCGTCAATGCCGCGTCCCAGGCGTCAACCCCAAGGGCCCCACACCGGGCCCGATACTGAGTGACAAAACTGACATTGGGACAACCAAAAGAACGTAAGTTTAACTTTACCAGAACTTACTTTGGAGCAGAACAACCCAGAGTGTGTAATGTCTCTCAAAACTGAACTCGTATCTGAAATCTGTTGACCACAAATCACTAATAACCCAACTATACTCTTCATTCTTTCATTCTTCTCAACTCTCAAACTATGGACTGATGTGGGGATGGGGTAAGGGGCTGCTGCGTGGGGGAGTGCGGTATAATGGGAAAGCAACCCATTCAGTAGTCTGCGTTATCTACATTACGGGGGTGGGAACCCGGGAGAGAGCGACAATCGGGTGCCACTCATGGGGGGAGAGTCACTATCGATGGGTGCCATCAAGGGGGGGAGAACAGCACTATCAGACTGGGTGACGCACTCATGGGGGGAGAGCACTATCATTTGGTCCTCACTGGACCATAATGGTGTGCTCATGGGGGGGGGAATTATGGGGGCATGGGAGGCACTCATCCATGGTTTTGCATGCCATGGGGAGATCACAATGGTTAGTGCATCACGAGGATTGAATTGGGGATTCACTATCATCGGTGCATCTGTGGAGGTAAGGTGCCTATCATGGGTGTATCACTCAAAAATCATCACTCATTGTTTGATTCAGTCTATCCGCATCTATATCCATATGCCACTAAACAATAAGGTTGATATGGTACATCTATGGCAACTATCATCTATTCTCTACCGATGCGTGAGCCCAATCTCATCCAGTTTGTGCCATTGTATGTCTCAAGTGGGTTGTTTGCTATGACACGTGATACTACATTTCGTGATTCAGTCATGTTTCTACTATCGTCCATGTAAGGAAATACCATAGCGTGAATGAGCTTCATCAGAGGATGTAGACCGCGGGTGCAGGACGGGGCGGGGGGTCAAGCGGGATGTGCGGGGGCGCACCGAGGGGGTAGCGGCAGGAATGGCGGTCCTACAGAATCTGGGTTACTAACAGCGTAAGGAACGCGAGGGGGTAATCTATCCTCACTCGATAGGCATCTTCTGTCTCTAGTCATATCAGAGATCGAGCTCATCGAGCACGTTATATATCTACTGTGGATCATCATCGATTCTGTCGCAGTAATATGTTATCTGTCCAATGGTACTAGTAAAATACATCGCTAGCCGTCGTATATCTTCTACTACTATCTATCTATCTCTCTATCGTAACTTCGGGTAGACTATCAACTTATCTTCATCTATCACGGTCTAAACTATATCCTGGTCGTTATCTATATGTCGATTATCTAGCTATTAGTCTAATTACTCGCCTGCTGGCTGCCACATGCAACTGGACTTAATGTCCTTACGTCTTAGTATTTCGTAGATCTCTTTCGACGTAATCGAATCCTATCAGCATTCATTCGGATCGTGTATAGGCAGACTAATCATCATCTATATGCATCTATCATCTAATCTATCGCAATCTAGCATCGTCTATCTCTCTGATCACTGTTCTGGGCTATCTCTATCGAAGTCTGGTCGATCTACATCACGAGGTCTAACTACTCACGTATCTAATCGAGCAGCTGCTATCTACATATCTATCCCCTCTATAATCTATCTATCTAGTCTATCTATCTATCTATCATCTATCTTATTTCTTTAGGTCTACCTATTTCTTTCTATCATGTTTCATTTGTCTACCAGTATACAGCTTTCATGTAGGTTAATAGCATTGTGTTGGTGGTGGTGGAGGGGAGTTATGGGACCCCAGTCTGAATTTTTGTGCTGGTGGTGCCAGTTGGGGCTGTGCTGATGGTGCCATTTGGGATGTGCTGGGGGTTCTGGGGGGGAGGGGGTTGTTGTGTATGCTGGCTGCAGACAGTGTGCATAAAAAATTTGTTGGTGCCAGGGCTCAGGGGGACTCGGTGAGGGGGATATGCTGGTAGTGCCAGGGGCATGTATCGGTGGTACACAGGGTATGTGTGCTGGTGGTCCCATGGGGATGTGCTGGTGGTGTGCCAGGTGCCCCAGGGTGTGTGGTGTGGCGCTGGTGGGTGCCAAACGGGTGTGCTGGTGGTACCAGCAAAATATTATTTTTTTCTAAGTGCCGGGGTGATATGCCATAATAGTTGTAGTGTATTTTGTGAAATGGAACGTTAGGGGGGGCCCAAAATTCTGGCTTGTGCCTGGGGGCCCCATTTGGTCTTATCCGGTCTGCTTCCAGTTTCTCTCGCTACTCCTACAAAGGAAAGACTTAGAATCTTTCTACATACCTCTATTATTTCAGACCTGAAAGGCTGATTGATCCGTAAAGTGTTGTAGTTGGGGTGAGTTCTCGGTACTTGACAGTTCTGTGCTTGAGGAAGCTGGAAGCGCTGAATTAAAAATGTAGGAGTCGATCTTCTTCAACAAGACAGACAGAGGTTTTGTCATGGCCAGTCATTGTAGGTACAGAATCTGAAGGTTCTGTTCGGCCTGATTTCCCTTTGTGATGTCTTCCACCAGTTGCACACTTGTCAACTGCTGCTCAGGACAACCCAGGGGGATCATGAAGAAAACTTCAAAGATCTCAAGGACACAACCATTTGAACATCCTCCCACAAGCCAAGCTGTCCCCCAAAATTTGAGAGAAGAGCCACATCTAAATATAAATATGGCTGAATGATTACATATCATGCTTTTGAGGTTCTCATCATCCAGGTCATGTATATACTCGTTATATCATTAGATCAAATGGGACTTGAGAAAGCCAGTCGGATGACTAGCAAACTTCTTCACGAACTAAACTTTCAGTCCAGTTGATCAATTGAATACAACAATATTACTATTATCACTTCCTATAGAATAAATACTGATACTTCAACATTGCAATCTTGCTGAAAAGAATTATGAAATGTAATTATATATTATTATAACGTTTTCTAAATTGGTGTTTGAATTTAATGTTATTTAAAGTTCCATTTTATAGAAATAACCATAACATTTTCATCTTATTTTATATTCCAGGAAAATTGAATTGTTAAACAAAACTTAGCCTAATAGAGTGTGTTTGTGTGTGAGTTGAGGGGGGTGTTAACACCATTTGTTTGCATGTACAATTCTGTATGACCTTATACCCTGGGCAATTTTAAACACTCTTAGCCCCAATGAAATTACCCTTGCATTCAGGAGGTCCTTACACTGGCTGTTATATGCTGATTGGGTATTTTATTGCCAACAGATTCTCAGTCATTCTGAATGAGAATCCAGTTGGATGACTAGGGAAATGTTTTCAAGAGCTAACTTCAGTCCAGCTGATCTAACTATATATATTCCACAGACATATTTTGGAACACGTTTTAGGTATTGCTGGGGTCCGATAGTATGTACATTGTTTATCTTTTGACTGTAGCCCCCAATCTTCATCAACAATAAGCAAAACAAAGGTTTCTTACTTGTAGGTAGGACTCTCTGAGATTGATCTGCTGTTCAGGTCTTGATAGAATAAAGCCAAATTGGCCCGATCGTGTCTATAAATAAAAACAGAGTTTTTGAAGGTAAAATATTAATAAGGTAACTTTTGAATAGATATTATTACAAATGATTTGGGTAGATGGATTTCTTCACACACAAGCCAATGATTGACTTTTTAAACCGCCTGCTGCCGCCTCTGCACTGCTCAAGTTTCTAAAAAGCATCATTGAACAGAGGGAGGAGGCAGATATCTTTACCGGAATGAATTGACTTTAATTAAATATCTGGTTACAAATTGCGGCAATATAGTCACATAAAAGCTAACTAGAACCTGACATGGGATAAACCTGGGCAGGTTTTAGTGCATGAGGGTGAAGTTGTACTTGTCCCGTATGACCCTATTTATCGGGAGACATACGTGGCCATGCTAGTGTTGACACCCCCATGTTTTACCTCAGTATATAAGCACATTACACTTTGTTCGTTACAGCAGCATTTTCATTCAAATGTACGGGTATGTGCTTATTTACAAAAAGATAAATTAATAGGAAACAAAGATGTATAGACGTACTTGTAAGGTTTTTCTAAGTTTGTTTCCCAGTTCCCCGACAAAACTCTCAGCATCCCTCCTATTGGAAATAAAAACACAATTCTTACTTATTCCTATTATGCAAATACTTTTTATTCTAAAGATTATGGTCCCCAGTGATTGTAGGAACTGGTAACATTAACAGAGGAAGATGTTAAATTCCCTTTAAAGGATGTCCACCCTTAAAACAAAAGACTGGTCACATGTCTGTACCTGCCCTAACCCCAACAGATATAGTCGTCACGGGTTTTAGATGTATATTACCAGATATTTAAGTTTAATTATTGCCTTACAAGCTGACTCCTCCTCAATGCAGTCAATAACGACTGTGACTGCAGACATCACAAACCTGAATTGACTGCTGTTTCCTCTCTGCCAACAGAAGAGCACTTAGCATTAAATATCTGTTACAAACATATGTGATAGCAGATAAAAATAGCAACTGGGATTGCAGCAGATATTTGGCAAGTCACCATTTTTTTTGTTTTAAGGTGGACATGCCCTTTATCCCACAGTGTCTGTGCAACACTTTTCAAAATCCCCCGGGACTATTTTTTTCTATGGACAACACACAATGCTCTATGTGACCTGTTCTGTCTCTATTTGGCTGTTTAACTAAAACTCAAAAGGGAAAAGAAAAGATTAAAAAGTTAAACCAGTTAGGACAAAAATAGCTAAGGAGCGAATTTCACTAATGCTCCAATAAAGAGAAACTATACTTTGCTTTGCCCTGTAGTTAGGATAAAGAATTGTGGGTAGAAATTATTCTTAATTAAAGAGATCTTTTATCTGGTATATTACATACATAAGGTATCATGTGAAAAAGTAATAATATTTTCATCTATTTTCAGTTCAAAACACAAAATCACCCATGTGGTCCCATCCAAACGGTGAAATAGGTTATGGAAATAGTTATGGAACCCACACAGAACGTACCTCTGATTAAAGAGGCCACTTAGCCAGTACTCTTGTACGTCCATTCCTTGAAACTGAAATGAAAAGTTTTTTTTTCTGTTAATATGTTTTCACATTATCCACATGGATAAATAGAGCACTTATTAAAAAGTTCCATTGAATATAAACATCCTACAAAAAATCATTGGGTATTGGTGAGATTTGGTATTTCATAAATATACTGCACTGCTCCTTCTAAGGTCTCAGATGTTACTCAGTCTACTGTCTGGATGTCCTCAGAAATTCTCAACTCTCAGCTACAAAAATATCAGGACAACTTGGCACATAGCTGACCACCCCAGATCATGGAGGATCCACCCATTCCACCCCTGTCTCTGCAAGCTATAACGTGTTTATATCACTTCCTCCTGCTCTATAAGCTTGCATGCAGTGTTCCCTCAATTAATAGGACTTTGCATGCTACAGTTGAGTGATAATCTATTTGTGGTGACAAGCAGGCTCATTCCCAGCCCGTCTATCGCTCTGGGTAAATGCTCCTTTCGTGATTCAATACGCGTTTGCGAATGTGGGTGAGTCCCTGCTATTTGCCGATATTGAACTGCGAGCGTCGGATGTTCAGGTGATTTTTGCTTAACCCGCGCATCCGCCACTGATATGGAGTTAAAGTCGTGCTAACCATTAGCGACCGGTTAGAGCAACTTTAACAACCATGTATTTGCCCAGCGAGTCTGGGTAAATCGGGCCCCATTTCTTCCCTGTCTATATTGGGGTCAAGTGCCCAAATCCACTGTTAAGTAAATTGCATTTTAATTGGTATAAAACTATATATGGAACCCACTCTACCTGCAGGACTCCCGGCAAGTGCTTGCACCAGCTCCTCCTGAACAAATTTCTTGTGGCAGCTTAAGTAACAGTACAACTATAAAATAGATAGAAACAAAATGGTTCCTAGAAACCCAGTAAGGTTTTAAAAAAGGTCTCCATATATATATGTTATAATCAGGTGGATCAGGCACTGTATAAATTTATACTCCTTCCAGACCTTTGTGTGATATTCCATAACACGACCGTGAAACATGGGTGTAGGTAGTTATCTGTTAACATGAATCCTAGGGACATTGGCTATGGAAGTTCATGACACCTCCAATGACATATCTTTGTGTGTACTCTCATTCATTTAAAGGCATTACGGCTGTCCACCCCCCAAACTAAAATCTTACCACTACTGCCCCCCTGTAAAAAAAAATCCTTACCTTACATCCCTGCTCTTGTGGTTCTCGGTTCTGTTCGCCTCTTCAAGTTGCAAGAAACTGCTGGGCAGGAAGCTGTCATTGCCTCATCCTGTGCCTGTTTTTTTGCTAACCTCATTAAGGTATGTCAGTACTAGTATAGCCCTTTCCCCCCTTCCCTCCCTCCCATTCCTCCGTGGCGGCAGTTAGTATCTATAAAAGCTGTGCCAACCATGGCAGGGATACCCTCCCACCCCCAACCGCTATATTCATCTCTCAATATCGGCTTCCCTTGTGTTACTTACACTCCTCGTTCCAGCGCCATTTCCATTGATGAGCTGATGCTGTGTTGGCTCCCTCTCAGCCAATCACAGCTGCGGCTACCGTACATGCTCCTGCCTGCAGTTCCGGCAGGCAGGAGAGTCGGACCAGAACAGCGTCAGGTTCAAGGTGTAAGTAAAGAAGGGAAGCGATATGAGAGTTATAATATGCGGTTGTGTAAAAAGATTTTTTAAAAGTGTGACATGCCACTTTAATGAAAAGTAAGAATATAGTGAAAGACACTGTCACTTACTCCAACTGGAAACATGTTCAAAGTTGCAGTACTTGGCACCGTTCGGTAAGGGATGGTTATAATAAGCACATCCACATGTTTGAACCATCGCTCTCGAAGCAGGAATGTAGGCAGATCTGAAATCAAAATGCAAAAAGTTAATAGAGCTTTTCTTTATGTATGATTTAGTTTTAGTATAGTGTAGTATAAATAGTATAGTATAGGTGTCAGTAGCAGGAAGTTGTAGGTAGTTCAGTGTAATATATTAGTATAGTGTATATTGTATAGCGTAGTTAGTATAAATAGTATGTATAGTGTAGTCAGTAAGTATTATCGTTTGTATGTATTTTTGTCAGTATAGTATTTAGTCATAAAATAGTATCGTCATGCGTAGGTAGTACGGTAGTATAGTATAACAATAGTATCGTATAGTGTCGTAGTTACAATATAGGTAGTGTGTTGTGTCACTATCTATAGTGTAGTTGTATAGTGTATAGATATGTAGTCTGTTCTCGTCTCGTGTCGTACGCCGTCAGGTGTAGCGTAGTTCATGGTCTTTCTTCTCTCTTCTCGTGTTTTTGTTAGTTTACTGTCTTTTTTGTGTGTACTACGTGTTCAGTCTTTCGTGAGGCTGTGTCGTTGGTACTCTATCTCTATATCGTACTCCGTATGTACCTCAGTCTTCTCGTGTTGTCGTGTCGTGTACGTCTTTAACGTATCTTATAGTATTTTAAGCTTTACATCTTGTTTCGTGTATTACACTTGTACACCGGCGGATGCCTACCTGCAGGTATATTCTCTTTATTATCAAGATTTTCCACTGGGACATCATACCATCTTGGTACTTCACTGTATGGGTTCTCAGTCTTTTGTAGATTCGGTCTGGAACCAAAACAGAATGACGTTAGTGACAAGGTTCTATTTTGTCTGTGCAGCTTTCTGGATTCCAAATCCCCTATTACTGCTCATCCCTTTAATACCACAGTAAGCAAAGGTGAAGGTCAGAACAGATCATCAGAAGTATGTTCCATGTTATATAAGCACATTATCATGTAAACTACAGAGCAACTGGATTTTATTTTTGCACTATAGGAATATTTGACAAGAACAAACTCGTAATAGAGGTTTATTGGCGGACCAAAAACTTTAATGCTAACATATTTAGGGCCCATCCT
Organism: Hymenochirus boettgeri; assembly: GCA_019447015.1. Lineage (NCBI taxonomy): Eukaryota > Metazoa > Chordata > Amphibia > Anura > Pipidae > Hymenochirus > Hymenochirus boettgeri. The sequence goes on along the minus strand of JAACNH010000947.1, from coordinate 6,252 downwards.
AATTTTGCTAACCCTGAATGCTTATTAAGCATCATAAAATGTACACAGTATACCTCCACTATTGATTATTGTGTCCACAAGGCAGTAACTAGAAAATCCCGTTGGTAAAGAAGCAAAGTGCTAATGTATCATCAACAATGAGTATCATGTTTATATAAATGCAGAACCAAAAGGTAGAATGGATCATAGTACATGTACTGGGCACTGTATTTATGGCTGTCTGGCCTGTTTTGATATGTACCATACATGTGCACTGCAGAAGCACTTGTAAGTACATCTCCTTATGAGATAGGATTGCCTTTTCTACATTAGGTTCATAGAGTTCCACAGAGCATTGGAAAACCTTGTCATCCTTCTATCATGGGTGTAAAATTACATCTCCTATATTTTCAGTCATAGTTCCTCTGAAAGTATAACCCTTCAGCCTACCCCGATCCCTACCAGGCACCCACAACCATAATAAATCCTGTGTTGATTAACTAACACTCTTTACTGGTCTGTTAACACATCAGTAGCCTGGTAGACATGAAAAAAGCAATAACTGCTCACCAGTTGCATTCCTATTGAAGATTCCATAGCATTTCCAGTTCTGCTGCCCAAATCTTTCAATGAAGGGATATTCATTCTGATCATGTACTAGAAGCTTGGCCTCCAGCCGATGTGGACAGAAGGGTGTATTCATTCTCATCGATGTACAGCACTACTTCAACCCTGTGTGGAGAAGCAGAGCAGGGCTATAGATCGATGGACATCAGAATGTATAATAGGACACAGAGATGTAAAATAATCGGAGGTCTCTCACCATTCCATGCCGCCCATGGAGGAGACATAGTTTTCGCTGTCCTGTCGCTGTTGAACGTTGTAGCAGTTCCAATACAATGGATGGTGGAAGAGAGTGAATTTCTGTGTGTAAAACATATTAAAGTTCATTTATAATAAACACAGCGGTGCAAATTGCTATTTCACATTCCACCTATATATGTGCAGGTTATAACTTGTAAATCCTTTTAATTAACGATTTCCCAACAATTATTATTTTGAATTATTGTATATTCCAACAGTGGGATCACGTGAACTGCCAGTTTATTTGGAAGACCCGTTTCATGGGCAGTTTGTTGTGGTCACAATCTGGTGGCCGTGGGACGAGCTGGCTCTGCCTGGTTGTATGGGAAGGCAGTGAAGTTTAGCTATTGCTCTGTGTGGCAAGGTCCATCACGGGCTGCAGATTCAGCTTTTAATTCAAAAATAAACTGATGCTGATTGCACACGGACCTGAGTCAACCCTTTACAGCACGTTTGTAAAAGGTTGACCGTCCACATGAATTTACAAGTTTTGTGAAACTTCTAGTGACAAAGTAACACACTAGTAACCCATTCTAAGCAGGACCAAATGTAACCAATATAATATACAATATCAAATTTACAAACTGGATACGCAATTAAAGATGGATTTAGTTATAGTAAATTAATACATTAACACAAGAGGGTCGGGGCGCAAAGGTTTGCCCGTGTGTAGCACCAATTAGATTTTATTTAACTAAATGTTACACCCAATTGGTTGACGAAAAGAATACACGTTATCACCCTGAGATGTAATTCAGTGGTAGAACAGAAGTCACAGTTTGTGCTACTAACCGAGAATCACAGGAGAGGACCGTCGAAAAAACACGTGGCTAAAGCTCCATCGGCTTTGTAGCCATGGCGATCTTCTCTTCCATAGGAATCTTGGCTAAGATATTGGTGTACGTAGAAGATACCACTCTTGGATGGCATTTGATACTCAAAACTGAAGATGACACAGTGTGCAGTCAGAGCTGTTGTTTGGGTCACACTGTCAGACAAAAAGAACCAAGTATATAACCATACATCATATTGTATACAGAATTAACCTCTCAGGCTCTCTCACAATAACTATCGTGTTATAAGATTTTTTTGAAAAACAGTAACTAAAAGTACTTGGTACAGCGATACGGACTGGTTACCCTTACCTCCCATATTGTTTCTGTGAGGACCACCAGTCCAAAGAAAAACTGACTCTGCCGTCTTCTCCTGGCTTCAGCACTACTATTTTAATACAGGATTAGTCCAGGGACTAACCTGGCAAATAAAAACTGTATTGCTGTTAATATCTGTTTATTCAATTAGATCAACTGGACTTGAAATGTAGTTCTGAAGACGTTTCGCTAGTCACCCCCGACTGGCTTTCTCAATTCAGAATGACTTTTGCAAGAATCGGCAATTATGTACCCTGGAAAATCCAATTAGCATATCACAGCCAGGTGTTAAGGAGTGATTAGATAGTGGTGAAAGGTGTTATGGAACGCCCAGAGTAAGGTGTTAAACAGACATGTACATGGCAGACAGTTGGTGTCGAACCCCTCTTAGCCACTATCTAATCACACCCTTAACACCTGGCTGTGATAGCTAATTGGGATGTTTCCAGGGTACATTAATTGCCACGATTCTTGCACAAGTCATTCTGAATTGAGAAGCCAGTCGGATGACTAGCGAAACGTCTTCAAGAACTAAACTTCAAGTCCAGTTGATCTATTGAATACCACAGGATATACCATGACCTGGGATGAAGGAAACCTTCACATGTAGGTGCTGTAGCTCCACAACGTAACATATTGTGAGGTAGGAATTCAATCCTACCTCCCTGCCCCAGGTACTTTCCATTTTTAATTAGTTATTTTTTAGAGTATAGTTATCCCTTTAACAAAAGATAATAATACATATTCACAATAGGCAGTCACCTCTGTGGATCATAAAAAACTCAGACAAGACAAGTTTGTTATCATTTTCACTTTCTAGGCCCCATTGGCTGCTGGATATCCAGGTTTAGATTCCTTTGAATGAACTTTGACCCTAAGGCTAAGTACACACCATTAACACATCAGAAATATCTGATGGTGTGTGCGTGTCAGCCGCACCAAGCTTGGACAAAGAGGCACATCGGGACTTCTGGTAATCATGGCAGATTATGCAGTTCCCTATGGGACGCGCACACGCTCGATCGTGCGAATTCGGTCGTCCGGTCACCAGTGCCACGACTGATCATTTGTTCCGGCCAAGCACTTGCTAGCAGCGGGACACAAGTCTGTTTGTCTGTACCCAGCCTAAGGCCTGTTGTAACTCTTAATGCCCAGGTCACTTTTACATAATCTCTCCAAAAAGGATCAACTGTCTCCAACGCTTGTCTGAGAAATGGGACATCAGCGTCAGATCAAACTGAATGAGGGCCCATGGCATATGTGAGTATGGGGCCCTCCATCTTTGCATCTATGAGCAGTCTTCTAGTTTAGAGGGAGCTTAATAAGAAAACAGAGATTGTGTTGTTGTTGCAGCACTACACAGGGCTCAGGGCCCTAGAAGTGCAGGTTGCTATCTGGAGTCGGACAGTCCAACTTTGCTCTCCATTGCCTCGGTGGGCACTCTTTTATGATTGAACCCCTCTGCCCATTCTGGTTCTATGACCCCGCCTATAAGTCACTGGTGGTTACTTTTCTTTAATCATTCTACCACACAGTAGAAAATGAGGTATCCAGCGCACTCCACCATTTTGAACCCGCCATATTCTCTTCATCTGACACAGACTGGCATCTCTGTAAATCACCTTCGCACTCATCCGACTTCTCCTTTTGCTGATAATGTCGTTACATCCAGCCCGCCCTTACTGATACTTTCCAGTTTATAAAGAGGCATCAGTTTGAATAACTTCCCCCCTCTGTGGTGTTCTCCTCCGAGTCTTTCAATGACCGTCTCATGCGAATTTGGGGTCTTATTATACCCATAGAGGTTTTTAAGAGCCTGGAGAGTTTCGTTTTCTAAACCTGACAAGTGGTGTGTTTTATTTTACTGTACCTGTAAGGCAAAGAAGGGGCAAATACACACTTTAAAGAAAAAAACTTTAGATGGTTAGATTACTGGATTAGAAACCACAAATCGCCTTGTTTTTAATCAATGGGAACATTCTACAACATATCTTACCATGAAAAGTGTTACAGACCGTAGCAGCAGAGAATTCCATTTGATTCCAGATACCAAAGTGGTATGGTCCTAATATTCAATTAAAAGTTAGTTTGTACAGTTCCCACCCTATACAGGAGTTAAAAAAATCCATGTAAGCAGAGTGTTCGTTCATACCTTCATCTACTGTATTTCCACTAATACAAATGAAAGATAAACCTTATCAGTAACCTTGTGCATAGTTCCTCTTGTTAAATTGTAATACACTGCAGGATCGAAGTATTTCAATAATTCATTAGGGCCATATGAAGGACGGGATCGAATGTATCATAATGTTCTTGAATATTAATGTTCATTGATAATATCAAGCTCTTGTTACCAATTCTGCTTTATATGCAAATAAACAAATAATTTATGATTAAATAAGAATACCATTTTTTTGACCTGAATATTAGAGATGGTCGGGAAACGAACCCATTAAAGTCAATGAGGAATAATAGTTTGAAAGTTCAGATAAATAACAGATAAAACTAACAATGGTAACTTACTGTAAATGGCTGTGGCACATGGGAAATGATCTGGGGAACATCACCTGTCATCAAAAGCGTTTTAAACACTTTACGTTTCTATTTTTCTTATTAAAAAAATGTTTAGTTACCAGGTTGTCTAGCTGGTGTCCTGGTCAGTGTATCCATATGTTTATCTATGTTTTTACAGGTTAACTACTCTGTCTCTTTTGCCTTGTCAGTACCTACATATTTGTGTGTAATTGAACCCCACCGTGTTTGTGGTATTTAAGGGCGTTCGTTTGGTATGCTATCAGCTTCTGAGGAAGTGACTGCTTGTCACGAAATCGTAAGGCTGTAACTACCATTTTTCTCCTGGCTCCTTTCCCTCTTTTCCTCCATGAATTTACCTGTATGGTCGGATGGATCATCTACTAATGTTTTTTTTATTCTGTGTTTACTTACCTCCCTGGCGTGACGCTGTTCCTTGTATAGTTAAGGAAAATGGAGGCATCCTTGTAGGGTTTATCCACATTGAAGGCTACATTCAAGGGTTATTGAAAACCGAAACATACATGTCGAGGGTAAACGAAATATTCTAAGTTACAAAATTGAAAGGCTACATTCGAGGTTACCAAAATCGGTGGCTACAATCGAGATTATGAATATCAAACATTACATTTGAGGGTTACCAACCATTAAATTCGAGGGTCGCAGTAAATCAAGGCTAAAATTGAAGGGTTATCGAATTTGAAGGTCTAACTGAAGGAGTTACCGAATCAGAAGGCTACATTTGAGGGTTAGCACAGAATCGAAGCTACATTTGAGAGTACCAAAATGGTGGTTACATTTGAGGGTTATTGAAAATCAAACATTACATTTAAGGGTTTACGCCACCTACATTCGAGGGCACGGAATCAAAGGCTTACATTGAGGATGTACGATTCGAAGGCTACATTGAAGATTACCGAATTCGAGGCTACATTGAAGAGATTACCGAATTGAAGGCTCATTAAAGGGTTAGCTGAAATCGAGGCTACATTTGAGGGTTAACGAATTTGAAGGCTCCATTCAAGGGTTACCGAATAATTATCAAAAATAACTTTGGCAAGTTTGGAAAAACCGAACTTAGCTTAGTTCAAACCTACCTAGTTTGGATAGTTCGAGTCTGTCTAAAATCATTAAGGTTGGCCCGAACTTGGGTTCTGGTTTTTGGTCCATCACTAACAGATATAATAATTTACTGCACAAGGCATATCCCAGTGGTTTAGTACCTATATTTAGGGTAAAGTGTTTTTGGCCACATTTTTGTTCCAGCCAAATGGTGCACATCAAACTATAATTGTGATTGCACAAGAGCTGATTGGTTCAGTTTGTGAAACGGCCAAAGATGTTTGTAGGATATTGGCAATCCATATATTACTTATGCAAGATCCTATCTGTGTCATTTTTCAAAGATCCGGGAACACCAGTCCCATCGTTCCCTTATACAGAGCATATTACACAGCATGGAGGAATGCTAGGGACTGTGTGTTTCCCTCACCTATGGCCAAACTCCCCTATAGGGAGTCTACTGCGCCGAGGGAAATTTTGTTCTCTACCGAAAGACTGCTTGGATGACCTGAACGTTCGGTTCGGCCATTTGCTCATTCGGGAAAGCCGCTACAACACCCTTTTCAAAAAAGCCCCGGATACCGTCGGGCTTATCGCTACATTGTAGTTTTTGAGCCTCCTATCAGTCCATTTACTAAAATTAGTGCAGTTAGACATCCATATG
>JAACNH010000946.1:72872-119645 GCA_019447015.1 Hymenochirus boettgeri | reverse complement strand
TCTAACTGTTACATAGTAACATAGTATTGGAGGTTGAATAAAGACATACGTCCATCTATTCCAACCTTTATACCCTATTCATAATGGCAGTCTCACAACTGATCCAGAGGAAGGTTGCCATATACTTGTTAGTACAAAACACATAAACAAGAAAAACTGAAACATTTTTCCATTCTGTGGCCATCTTAAATGACTTGTCCAAGTTTGCTTGCTCGATGCAAGCCGAAAGGCTGGAGTTAAATTTTCTGAGTTAAAGGGCATGTCCACCCCCAAAACTATAATCCCCCCACTACTGGCCCCATTGTGTAGTGTAGTTTAATCCTTACCTCACATCCCAGCTCCATATGGTTCTCCTGTAGTCCCCCCCCCAAAGTCCCAAAAACTGCCCACCAGGAGGATAGCAGAGTCCATATAGGACTCTGCCTCCTATCTGGCCTCCGAGAGAAGTTTGCCATGCGTACTGCAGCCCTTCTCCCTCTCCCTCCCCCTCCCTCTCCCTCCCGATTAGGATACCCTCCCCCTAGTGTAAAAACCTTTTTACATAACATTCCCCCTGTCCCCCCAGCCCCAACCGCTCTATTTGTATTATCAGAAAATGGCCAAAACATTACTTACCTTCCCTCTTTCCTCCGCCGCGCTGCCAGGCCCTCTGCTTTCGAGAAAATGCAAGCAGAGGGGCGGGACCGGCAGTCGCGTCTGTGATTGGCTGAGCGGCAGCCAATCACGGACGTGGCTACTGGGAGTTCAGTGCAGTGGAGGAAAGAGGAAAAATAAGTAATGTTTTGGACATTTTCTGATAATACAAATAGAGCGGTTGGGGCTGGGGGGACAGGGGGAATGTAATGTAAAAAATTTTTTAGAAGGGTGGACATACCCTTTAAGAAATATATCTGGTATGCCATAAGATTGCCGCTCATAGACCAGACAGTAATATAAGGACTCAGAACGCATGAGACCAGACTCCCCCCTTGTGCTGTTGATAATAGATAGTTAACATGCAGTGTGTTTGTCCAGATACATCAGAAAGACAGAGGCTTCCTGCTTTATAATAGCGTGCACTTTGTCATCAGATCATAAGCCCTGCACTGTGATATTTTCTAATTATCACTTCAGACCAAATTGAAGATTTAATGTGTGGGAAGCCTATGGCTAGGCAGTGTGCCTGTTTGCACTTCTGCAGAAAAGTAATATACTGCAAGATTTCTTCTTTTATATTTCTAACGAAAATACCATCCATCATTTTTAAAACCACACAATAAAAATAATCAAGCAATCAATCATACACAAGAGCTTGAGATCCTTAAAAGGTCAATAAAAAAATACAAGGAAAAATCCCTACTACTAGACATGATTGCAAACAAAATAAACAATGCATTAGCAAACTTGCAACCTGGGAACAGGGACTGTAAGAAATTAATTGTTTTCAATGCACATCAGTACAGTGTTTGATATGTCAATGAAATTGTTTTTAAAATGGATTAATCCATCGTTAAAAACATTTACAAACTTCAAACTTTAAAATAATTCTGATACTAACAAATACTTGGTATAACAAGTATTTTTGCTTTTTGCATCTTTATGTGTAACCTAATTTGAAGTTCATATCCTCCAACTAGGATCTTAAGGATGTGTCCCAGTGTCCTGGGACCCCCGGCTTTGCCCTGTGGGGGCGTGACTGCAAATCCATGGGCATTGACAGGGACTCTCTTTGGGCATGACTGGTTGTGTCAGGGTGGAGCCAGATGAGGGGTTAAATAGGCTCTATTCCATACCAGATCTGGTTCCCCATGTATTGGGAGGTACGGAAGTTGACAGTTGCACAGCCAACCAACTCCACATGAAGGCCATACATGAGTTGGTATGCAGTGCAGTCAAAGGGAAGACGCGCCTCCTTGCAGAGTGTGTCTTCCCATTGGTTGCATTGCTGAAAGTGAAAGAGAGGAGGAGCAGAGTGGAGAGCGGAGGGAAACTTTGAGTAACTATTGCAGGTGTTAGGTGTACACAGAGGTGTGGACTTTGCGATTTAGGTTCTCACCCTGGGTCTCTGTCCCTTTTAGGTTGTTCAGTAGAGATTTGAGCATGTTTGATCCACCTAACAGCCAATCAGTAGAAATAACTGTTGGGAACATTCCAGGGAAGTGGTGCGTCCTGGGAAGAAGCTCAGTACTGACCACAACAAAGCAATATTGAAAAAATGAAGACAATTAGTAGAATACCTAGGAATGGGTAATACAGATAATGTTTTTTTCTACTGAACTTCCCTTTTTTGTTGAAACATGGTGTGTGTGCTTTTGGTGTTTTGCACAATAGCAATGGGAGCACCCTACTAACAGCTGATTGTGTTTGGCCTCTATTCTTCTGTACAGAGTGCTGTATTCATTTGAATGGATTACATCATTCACCAACATGTCTCAATAGAGCTAAATATCTCTGCGTGTTTCTCAGAGTTAAAGTTACATGGTTTAAGGCACCTTGTACTGCTTCTATCCTTACATTAAATGAATCTAACAAAGCTTCAATGAAGAGCACTGGAGAGAGCTGCTGCCTTGGAATCTCAGTTTTCAAAAGTAGATTAAAGGGCATGTCCACCCTTATTAACAACTTTTAGCCTCTAATAGAATACCGCTATAAAAATAATTTAAGAAAGTGACCAGATGTTTACTTACCTTCCCTCTCTCCTCCGACGCCCGGCCCGGCCTTCTGCTTGCAAGACACTGCAAGCAGGGGGTGGGACCAGCAGCCGCGTCTGTGATTGGCTGAGAGTCAGCCAATCACGGACGCGGCTGCCGGCTTCTCAGAATGCCGGTGGAGAGAGGGAAGGTAAGTAGAGTTCTGGTCACTTTCTTAAAATTATTTTTTTGCGGTTGGGGCTGGGGGAACATATTCAATTATGTGGACAAGGGGTTTTATGCTAGGGGGAGGAATAGCAAAACGGGAGGGAGAGGGAGGGAGAGGGAGGGGGAGAAGGGCTGCAGTACACATGCCAAACTTCCCCCAGAGGCCAGATAGGAGGCAGAGTCCTATATGGACTCTGCTATCCTCCTGGTGGGCAGTTTTTTGGACTTTGGGGGGGACTACAGGAGAACCTTATGGAGCTGGGATGTGAGGTAAGGATTTAACTACACTACATGGTGGGGCCAGTAGTGGGGGGGATTATAGTTTTGGGGGTAGACATGCCCTTTAATCAACACCAGAGAGTCATTGCAATGTTTACTTGTTGACTGTGGTTTAGTGAGAATCCTTGTATCACCTCAACCTCAACCATTTTATTGGCTCTGATCTTACAAAACTACTATAAAAGATATTTTATGTAACCCATTTAAAAGAATAAAGCAAAAGTACATACAGTATATACCGACCCAAGTATAAACCGAGGCACCCACTTTTACATTTAAAAAGGAGTAAAAGTGGTTGACTCGAGTATAAACTGAGGGTAGAAAATAGAACCACAACTGCCTTCTGATTCTGTATTGTTTTGAGGCTTTAGTTGCCCTTTAAATGGACATCAGAATTCCCATACAGCAGTCCCATACAGTAATAGCCAAATTCAGTATGGCAACTGTATGGGACTGCTGTATGGGAATTCCGCTGTCCATTTAAAGGGCAACTAAACCCTCAAAACAATACAGAATCAGAAGGCAGCAATAGATCTCATCCTCCCTCTAATTCTGTATTGTTTTGAGGATTTAGTTGCCCTTTAAATGAACATTAGAAGTCCCACACAGTAATAGCCATACTGTATTTGGCTATTACTGTATGGGAATTCTTAGGTCCATTTAAAAGGCAACTAAAGCCTCATTCCTTATCACTGCAGATGTTTGGAAACTACAACTTCCAGCATGCTTAGCTGCTGGGAGTTGTAGTTTCCAAACAACTGCAGTAGCAAAGAATTGCCACTGCAGAAATTACTCTACTTCTCCCCTTCCTTCTGAAAGTCCCAGTTGCCTTCTCCTACCTGCTCCACATATTCCCCTGCAGGCTGCTCTGGATCCTCTTCTCTGCTCCGGTGGCCGCATACTCCACATTCCTCTGCTGGCTGACGTCACTACTCAGCGCCGGTCTCACTTCCCGGCCCCGAGTAGTGATGCCAGCCAGCAGAGGATGCGGAGTGTGCAGATGCCAGAGCAGGTAAGTGCTTGTCTCGAGTACAAACCGAGACTCGATTTTCAGGCTACTTTTTTAGCCTGAAAATCTCGGTTTATACTCGAGTATATACGGTAGCATGTTAACTCCTAAAGGGACAATATGGAGAACTGTTGAGTTCTATGCTGTGTTCAGTTTGGAGACCACCCACTGTAATACAAGCTCAGAGGGTTTAGAAGAGACAACATGACATGCCCTTTAACATCCCCCATACAAACAATAGATGACTTTACATTTTAAAGGTTTGCTAAACTCTAAAATGTCCACCCTTAAACAACAAACTGGTAACTGCATTTATCTGCCCCTTAACCTATCAGCTGCTATATAGCACAATATATTACATGTATTCGTAACCAGCTGTTTAATGATAAGTTCCCTTCCGTTCTGGCAAAGGTAACGCACAATCACGCTTCTCCAGTGTGTAGCTGAAGCTGTATAAAAGTGAAAGTGTATAAAGCAGGTATGAAAATGTTCAAACAAGTAAGTTAAGTAAAGAATGATGATCAGGGTGGATTTGATTTAAAACAAAACACTAATCAATAAGGCTTGATTTAAATCATAGGTTTCTACATAAAGACTAATTCTTGCTAGTATAACTTTAATATGCAAGTAGATGAAAATTTTTAGAATAAATAATAATAATTAAAATAATTTAAATAGATTTACTCAGCTGAAACAATAACAATGACAGCATTTCTTTTCACTGAACTGAAACTTCTTGAAACTTATCACTGAAGAGGTTGAATGGATTAATGGAATTTATTTACCAAAAAAATTAAACATATACAGCCTTATTCTTCATAATTAAAAAACAAATCTTTATTTCATGATGGAATAACCTTTGGATGGCAATATATTTTCCTCAAAAAGCATTTTATTTAAGAAAAATCCAATTTAAATCAAATAACCCAGATTTAAATAAAAAGAAATCAGATTTAAAAAAAAAAAATCATTGATTTTTATCCACGCTGATGATAGGGCAATCATTCTAGTCTCATTAAGATGTAACTGGGTATAAAGACTGCTTTATCACATGGCTTTGTAATTAATAAACACATTATTTCACTGATGTACACTTTCTCTTATTCTGTTCTTCTCTGTGCAAAATACTTTTGAGTCTGTACTGTTTGCACCTAATTACTGGTTGATATGAATAACACCCAACACTTCTACAGTACTATGATGAATCAGCTTTAATATGCCATAGAAAGACTGAGAACCATTTCCTCCTAATATTCAGTTACTCATTGTTTGAAGGCCCCAGTTGCTGGATGCACGTGACTATAAAAGAAGGATTAATCCCACATACTGTACCTTGTACCTAGGACCTCCAGAGTCTTACTGTTATATCAAAATACAAGGATGCAGGGGACTTTGATAGATTTTAATGTATGGGGTTTTATGGGACGCAGGTGATAACATCTTTAATCATTTAATAGACATTTTACAGGATATCCTTTTGTAATCTATCTTTAATTCCTCTACTTATTTTAATATCAAACGATTGAACAGATGGGCCATGCAATGAATCATTTCTTTCCCATTAGCTGTATGTACATTGTAAAGTCAAGGACATGGTTTATTCTATGATCTTGTGATCTATGACATGTAGAACTCATCTATATCAATTTTCAGGGTGACTCAGGCATCAAAAGATAGCAGGTAAATGATCTATTTGTCCCTAAATGGCCATACTAACTAGCTATAAACGGATATCATTAGCAAGCAATTACCGAGAAATGATGTGAGACAACTGAATTTAGCCAAGTGAAGGTTTTCATTTTCCTCACAATTACATTCATTGAAAATATCTCTAATGATATATATATATATAAACAAACACATAATTTCTTACCACATACTGACCAGTCTGATCCTATTCAATAAAAAGCCCAAAATGTCTGCCCTGTCAACATTATATGTGGCAAAAATAAGTGGCAAGTTTGATAGAGTAGTCCAATGGCCAACAGGTCAATCAGTTCCATCAGAATTGCTTGCGGGAACGTTGGAACGTAAGTTTTAATATATGGGCACCTAATTTATATCCTAGATTGGTGGATGGCAGAGAGCTTCAGAGACAGATCCCAACATAGGATTCCCTGTCTGAAAGGGCACTTTTGTATTATTTTGTACAAAAAAAACACCCAAAATAATAAATATAAATGCAGCAGAATTATATGGACAAAGCTGAACTACGGTTACTCCCAAGCACGAACACCAGAGGGCGCTGGTATGCGACAAAAGTAGCAAATTAGCAAAATCAAAAGTTTAATAACAAAATATATAATACAGATTAACCTCCCACCCTCCCACATTCTTTATGTAAGACTGGATGCGCATACACATCCTGATCACATCGGTGCCCTCTACTTAAGTAAAGGTAGCCAATGCAGTCCAAAGTAAATTTTCCCTCTGAACCGATCCTTAATGACTACAACAGCAGTAGTTCATAGCTCTAGGCTTTATGGAGCCCCTCTTTACCTTGCCATATGTTGTTAATACGTATAGCCAGCTTCACTGTGCATTACAAAGCGTATAAAAAGTAACCTTGGACCTATAAGTACAATTGGTTTGGACTTTTCGTTTCTATGTTTATGACACTTCTTATAAACTTATAAGAAGCTTATATTATGTAACAGTAAAGCAATATGGAAGATATTGGCGCTATAGAAATCCACAATAATAATAATGATGATAATATTATACAGTATTACAGTATTATTTGCTTTAATACAAAAGCTACAATAAGGCAATCTTTAGCAGTGTCTTTGGTACCATTCGCAGTTATCTTCCTTATGTCATATTTTGGCTGTAACTTTGCTAATAGAGGCTGATGGGAGATGTAGTCCTGTAATGGCTAAACGTTTTCTACCCCATTGACATTTACAGAATTGATGTTACGATCATTTTGTCTTTATATGTTTTTTTGCACATAGATCTTCAGCACAAAAATTTAAATTCCTAAATATTTATTATGACACTAATTAAAGAAGATCTATTACTTATAAATGTTAATAAAAAGAACCTATGGTCACATCTGTGACTTTTATCACTGGATGTAAAAGAAGAAGAATGTGATTGTTTGTTTCTATAAAGTCAAAACAGCGATCAGACATGAATGCGAACCTGACAAAACAAAAAGGTTGTCTGTCTTCACTGCAGGTACACAATATAAAAAAAGAACTCAAGAGAAAACTTGGACATTTTGCTAGTCATCCTAATACCATACAATAGTGTTATGGTGCCATCTAGTGGCAAACAAAAATAAAACATGCTTATTTTCAGTTACGGTAACTTGTAAATGCAAGCAATATTTGTGTCAGATAAGGTTTCAAATGTTTTCCTCTAAGCTGTTTTGTACTATTGAATAGCCTATGTAAAAGCATATAAAGAAGGATAGACCATAACAAGTTATCAGCACTTTAATCATCATGTCAAAAAAATTTGTTTTAGCCTTAACATTACCTTAAAGGGTAACTGTGGTCTCCAATTCTTACAAATTAGTAAGAATTATATAAAAATCCTTCCATCATACCTTCAAAATAAAACCTAAATCACATCTCTAGATAAAGTTTGTGAGAAGTTATTGCTGGAAAGGTTCAGTAATATTACTTCCTGCTTGAACACTTCCTGTTTTCAGCCATGCGACCAGCTTTAAGTCATGTGACCAGTCTGTCTGCATTAATAGGCTCCCCTTCTCAACTGTCAATTTTTCCCCCAGGTACTTCCTGTTTTCTCCAGCATTAAGGCTTTACTGAGCATGCTTCTCCCCCGGGGCAGACAGGCGGGCAGAGATAAGGTGATGTCACTCAACCTACTGGAAGCAGGAAGTTTGAACATTCACCTCAATATAATTTCTCACAGAGTGAAGCCAGAGATGTTATTGTCGGCTCATTATAAAGGAAATACTGCAGGCTTTCATTTAATGCTAACTTGTTTGGAGACCACAGTTTCCCTTTAAATAAATAGTTTGGCATTTCTGCAGTTATCTGTATTACTTACTTAACAAAGGATCAAAAATATTGTTTGAATTTCAACCTCCAACCCAAGCTAAGGAAGCAGTTTTTACTTTTCCAATAGAAGAGAGTTTATATTAAACTAGAAAGGGAAAGTTTAAGTATAAACTTTGAATTTGGCTTGAAAGACTGCATTTTGGAAGGGAATAAGTGTGTTTGTGCTGTAGATTTTAAAACTCAATAATGTCAATGATGAGGACATTGTTGTTTTTTACTTACCCTTTAAATATGTCACATGCATTAAAGGTAGGTCAGTTGGTGTGTGTTTTCATATCAGGTTGGGGGATAAAATACTAACTTTTTTGATGATTGGTCAAAATGAGTTTTTTTTACTTTAGTTACCCTTTACATATGGCTGCCATAGTAATGGATAAGTAGATCAGTAGATGTGTGTACCCGTGTCGGGTTGAGAGTTAAAAAAAAAACCTTTTTGATGATTGGTTAAAATTAGTTTTTTTGACTTTAGTTACCCTTTAAGTATGGCTGCAACAGTAATGGAGGGGTAGATCAGTAGCTGTGTATACCTGTATCACGTTGGGGGTTAAAAAAACAATGTTTTTTGATTATTGATCAAAATTTGCTTTTTTGACGTTGTGTTTACAACCATAAAACTATTTTTTATTGAGGATAAATCTAAATTAGTTTTTTTACTTTAGTTACCCTTTAAGTATGGCTGCCACTGTAATGGATAAGTAGATCAGTAGGTGTGTGTACCTGGGTCTGGTTGAGGGGGTATGTCTTTTTTGTGTTTACAACCATAAAACTATCTTTTAGGGATAGGGATAAATCTAAATTTGTTTTTTTTACTTTAGTTACCCTTTAAATATGGCTGCCACCGTAATGGATAAGTATTGGAATAAATCTATATAAGTTTTTTTTTGACTTTATTAAGGGTATGTCTTTTTTGTGTTTACAACCATAAAACTATCTTTTATTGAGAATAAATCTAAATTAGTTTTTTTGACTTTAGTAACCCTTTAAATATGGCTTCCATGGGAATGGAAAGGTAGGTCAGTAGGTGGGTGTACCTAGGTCTGTGTGGGGGGTTGGGGGTATCACCATTTGTATTTATGACCATGAAAAAAACTGTTTTGAAATATCCACATTTGAGGATTGTTACCATTATAGTCTATGGGAAAAAATGTCCGGAAATTCGCCAATAACGCCGTAACGCTTCTGCGGATTCCTTAGCTAGAAGATAGCACACTTCTCCTATATGCCCCGCACATCTGTACCAAATTTCATGTCTCTAGCTCAAAAACTGTGGGAGGAGATACGGTCCAAAAAAGCGGAAGAATAAAACGGAAGAAAAAGAAGAAGAAGAAGAAGAAAAAAATAGAAAGAACAGTAATTTGGCTTTTTCAAGCCAAATTAAATATTAATGAATGAGGCTTCTTTATAAGATCATGCTGATCTGAATATATTAGAATCTGCATCTATAAACTGGTCTAATAAGGTCAGCAAAAATCTACATTTTAAAGGACACCTGTACTGTAAAAATGAACTTATTATTAATGAAAGTGCCTGGAGCAGGGAGGTAGGATTGATTATTCCTACCTCCAAATTTATTTCATTGTGGAGCCACTGCACATACAGTTTTCATCTGCCTTGTTAGTGTCCTGGGCCTTCCTGTATTAAAGATAATGCTGAATCCAGGAGGAAGCCTGGTGATCCTCACAGAAACAGTCAGGTTTTAAAATACAATACTGCAGCTTGATAAAATGAAAGGACCAGTAGAGCATTAGAGAATTAAAGGACAAACGAAAGAATATGGCCATACCATAAATTTCTAAATATCTGTGGGAATTGTCAGCTATCCACTTCTGAACCGCAACCTTCTATTGTAACAAGATTTCCTCTCGGCAAGCTACGAATTCTAATTAACAGAAACTTTTCAAACAATGCTACAAACGAACTGGGCGCACACACACAGTTATCTCTATAGAATAATACAGAGCTGGGATAAAGCAACAACTAGTCAGTCCTTGAATACAATATGGAGTTCTTCTTATTGTCTATAAATAAATATATCAGACTCACCAGCCATATGAATAAGCCTAACACTTCTTCAATATAAGTGCTAGGAAAAGGCCAGTTAAAGTCTAAAGTTCCGTACACGCATCCGATATGACCCCTTAAACGCAAGATACACAGGTGAAAAACAGCCGTTTCAGATGAAAATCGTGTGTGAATGTGGTCGCTCAGGCGTCATTCGTTGATCTGCCATGGCAGACTGACAAACGCTACCTGAGCTAACGCATACACATTTAGGATTATAAGGCGAAACCGGCATTCGTTGCTCGTATACACGCACTCACCCATCTTTCCTCGTCCATCCTATAATGGACAGTGTGTACAAGGCTTAACAAGGTCAATATATAAATCAAGATTTCTTCCCCAATAAAAACTAAAAAACAAGGCATGTCATAAGAAAAACACAAGGATAAAGGAAAAATGAAATAAAGGACCACCAGGAGCTAATTCCCTGATCCTAGTAAATCACCAAACAGACAGGGAAGGTGACTGACTGAAGATAGTGTACATAGTATGTATAGCTATGGAGATGCAGGGAACTAGCAGACATATGATAAAACTCTAATGGAAGAAACAGTTATGATATAATCAGGTGTGTAAGAAAATTTTGCTTGAATCAATGACAATCATATATTGTATATTGGAAGCCCCAATCAGGAATAGAGCAGTGGGTTTAAATCTTTTTAAAATAATTTTCAGGCAGCAAAAAATAAACTACGAGTAGAGAGGCAGAACAAAAAGAAAGGTTCATATATATTGCAGAATGCAAAACACCAGCCTATAGTCAATATGCAAAATATAATGCAAAAGAAAGAGAATAAAAATTTGTCTGGCGTTGGGTGTAGAAGTTGATAAACAGACCCAAGCTGATCCATCAAACAATTGTAATAATGGAATCAGATGGCAAAACACCAGATTGAGGAGAGATAAGTGTAGGGTGGATTATAGGGGGCTGTATACTGAATAATGGGTCAGGTGTCTCTTTATTGGTGGATCCTTATTGTAGGGACTAAATGGATTAAATAAAGCAGCAAAATTATTAGGCTTATGGTATATCTGTAATGATTGGTCGTTTTGGAAATTAGCTCGAAATTGTGTACCTGAATTTAGTGTTTATATTTCTGATTAGAGATGGCCGAACTCCATTCAAGTCAATGGAAGAATGATTTACAGATAAACTAACAATGGTAACTTACTGTAAATGGCTGTGGCACCTGGGAAATGGTGTGGGGAACATGTCACTATCACCAAAACTTGTTAAAACACTTGTTGAACACGAGCGGGCAACTGTCAGGTTTTGCGCAAGCTATATTCGAGGGTTACGGCCAATTCGAGGGTTACCGAATGATATTTTCGAGGGTTACCAAGAATGGAACCATAAATTCGAGGATTATCGAAATCGAACAATACTTTTGAGGATTATCGAAAATTAATAATACTTTCGAGGGTTAGCAAAAACGATCCATACATTCGAGGGTTACTGAAATCGAACGATACTTTCAAGGGTTACCAAAAATGAATGATACTTTCAAGGGTTAGCGAAAATGATCCGTACATTCAAGGGTTACCGAAAACAGACGATACTTTCGAGGATTATCGAACAATACATTCTAGGGTTAGCGAACGGCCCGTAAATACAGCCGCGAGTCCGGAAAAACAAACTAGTTTGAATAGTTTAAGTTCGTTCCAACTCATAAAGTTCGGCTCAATCTCGGGTTCGAGTTCTAGTACATCCCTATTTCTGATATACTTTAATAGGAATAAAGTCACTAATAATAAAAAGTATTAAAAAGGACAGGACATTTAATGGTAAATTCTACTCTTGTAAATGACTGTTTGTTGGTCCTTATGGATCAGTTGGTAAACACTATATGAAAAATGTCACCAACAAACTCATTCACTACTGTACCATTAGATTTCTAAACATAACATTTTAATCATTGACATGTCAGCAATTATGATTGGAGCAATCAATGGCAATTTAGCCAGAGGCAAAGGGCAAGGCCCATTAAGTACTAAGTAGGGTATACATGGGGAAAAGCATTTAAACCTTATTCAGCAATCTGCTATATGAGTCTTTCATAATACCAGATGCCGTCAATGAAAAAGAATTTGGAGAGCAGCTGTCGCGTGACCTACAGTTAATTGCTAGCGTTGAATGGTAGGTTGGAACGAAAAATTCGTCCATGTGTACCCAGCGTTAGACCTTATAATATTGCAGGACTATAAATGCCATATATCCCAAATAATGTCATTACTTCCTGCATGGGACTAAGCAAATATTTAGGGCAGTTTAATTAAGCCAACAGTGGCCCATTGGTATTAGTTAACCCTCTGTGATATATACATATTATGCTTTGATTGGTACAGAAAAGGCTGATAGTTTATGGCATGGAAAATACATCGAATTTTATACAGTAACATGGCTGGCTTTAGATACTTATGTGCGGGTGAGATTCACCCAGAGCGGCTCAGCCTCTGGTAAATCCCGTTTGTGAGATTTGCCCAGAGCATTTGAGGCTCTGGATGAATCTCCCTACTTATCGTTTAAATGTTGCTAATTTTATCCCAACTAATCAGATCTTATTTAACATTTGAAAGTTAACATCTGATTGGTTGGGGTAAAATGACCACCATTTTAAACGATAACAACTTTTATTAAATCTCCGTATTAAATTTTTAATTTGTTTGTATTTTTCAAAACACATTTCACCTCTAGGGGGGCAAGATTGAAACAAACTGAACTACCTCACACCGAAACATGCAGAGTTTCACATTATAAGATATATAACACTGCCTAATAATCCCTAAATGTCACACATTGTAGTTTGGCACATCTCAGCCAGACATACTGTTCTACGTTGATGTGCTGATGGATCCAAAACTCACAAATTCCACCCCTGTCATGACAACAGCAATCACTTTCCTCTCCATCACTGCCAAATCTTTGATTCCCCAACACTCCAAGGTACAGTTAACAATAAATTAACAGCACAAGCAGATCATCGTAGTTTCTAATATTGTCCAACGGTTTTGCACCACTTACCTGTGCCGGCGCTTACAAGCAATGAATTGGTCGATGGGTTGGTCGGTAGTTTGCCATTACTGAGTTGTTTTAATCTTTTCAGGTGTGATTTTCCATTATAGTGGATCTGAGCTTGAGCTGCTGAGTTAAGTTGGATATTGCACACCTCACATAGTGAGAACAGAATCTTCTTCTTCTCGTTAGTAAACTGGTGATCTGTCCGTTCATTCCAAGACACTTTCTCCTCGAAGCAGCGTAGAAGCACAGCAGTGCTCATCCTCCCATTTTCAAACACATAGTCAGGACTTAACGGACGCTTCATGGCTGGAAAATAGACAAAAAGAACATCAATGGTTACTCGTGTTGTCAGCAAAGAAATAAACCTTTACCAAACACATAACATTCGACAGGTCTAGTATTGGAAAACTTAGTTAGAAACATGTTTAATTTTAGACATTCACATTAGTCCCTGCCCTGAATAGCTTACATTCTAAGTACCATATCAGTGAGTAAATCCACACAAAGAAGAATAATCAAACTCTACTCAAACGTTGCCTTGGGTAGATTTAAATTCATGAATTTATTTTACATTTAAACCCATAAGAGCTACAAGTCATCAGCAGAGCTAAAAAATCAAAAGCCTGTTATGCTACAGTGGCTCATACAGATGTGGACAAAAAGTGGACGTGGCTTAAAAGACTTCAAGCTTCATACAGTGAATCCACTTTGACTTACGTTACTTCTGTGGGTTGCTGATAAAAATGAAAATTCTGCACATCTTAAGGTGGCCATAGATGCAACAGCACGGTTGTATGATTGAATGGGTCAATAAAGACAAAAAATGGAAACTTATACAATAGGAAAAATCTGTCCATACACTGGTTGCTGATCATACAATACCCGGATCATTACAACCGGGTTCATAGTGTGTATGGCCAGTGTGTATGGCCATCATCAGCGGGGGTGGTTTGGTTGGAGTTAATGGATGTGGCCTTTCCCCCGTTATATCTATAAACATACCCCCAAACATCTACAGTACCCATGTCCTTTCTCAGCCTCCCAGTCTGCTCTCTACTTTTGTTGAACTCTATTCAATATGGATCCCTGAGCTAATGCTGGGAGCTCTAGATTAGCAGAAACATTTGTTCTAGATGATTTATCGATGCCCTGCAGTACCTGTGTGTGTTGAATTATTATTTTTCTTTGTTAGCATTTGAAAGCAAAATGTACTATGAAAGTGCAGTGCATATCCCAATTATTCAAATGCCAAGATAAAGAAATCAAGCGGTTAGCTGTTCTAACATACAGCGTGCTCCATAAATATCAAAGAGGAAAAGATGGCATTGTGCAAACAGGAGGCTTTGTGTTGGCTCTTTTAATACCACTTCCCCAAATCTGCTTTATTCCAGACACAGTGATTAAAATAATGGCTATGATTTGGGGTAACTGTTTTCCAATTAATGTAACTTAACTTTCATCTTTCAGTGTTCTGGGAGATTCATCTAGTTAGTATATATTCAGGGTTATTCAATAAAAGTTTTTATCGTTAAAAATTGTGCTAATTTTGCTCCAACCAATCAGATGTTAGTTTTCAAATGTTAAATAATATCTGAATGGTTGGGGCAAAATTAGCACCATTTTTAACTATAAGTAGCCGAATTTACCAGGGAGCGCAGTGGGCACCTTTCTCCTCTTAAAGTCCTACTAACCAATTTACGATCGGTTAGCGCAACTTTAAGCCTCAGTTTGTGGCGGCTGCGTGAGAATTGGAAGAAACTCTTGCAAAGCCGTCATAAGCCTATATACCAGAGGCTGCACGGCTGATTGCACGTAAGTATTTAGCGCCAGCAAATAGTTGGCATTAAATACATACGTGCGGGTGAGATTCACCCAGAGACGTGCAGCCTCTGTTAAATCCCATACGGGAGATTTGCCCAGAAAGCTTGCGGCTCTGGATGAATCTCCTTAAAGAACGTTTATTAAATCTCCCTGATTATATATTATTCTGCCACGTCAGAAGGCAAACTGATGTAAGGAATTCTGTTTCCATGATTTTCCGTGACAGAGCGTAAAAATGTTCCATCCGCATTGTAAACAAATGCATCTCTGTGTTACCCATTGACTCCCTCTGCTTTAAAGGGTATATACACTGGAAATTAGTTTTTTTTTAAATTGCCCATTAGTGGAAACTATAATTCATCCAAATATCACTGTACCATTTTTTTGTTGATCTGCCCCCTATTTCATCAGGTATCCAATCTGAAACATCTTACATTTCAGCATTTCTGTAAGCAGTTTTGCTGTAGCAGGAATGGTTTGACAGTTGGTGTGCTGTATGCAGTATTAACAGTTGGTATGTGGGAAAATAGTCAGGTCAGTGGTCAGAGCCTGAGCAAAACAAGTATTGTATTGAAGGCATGCAGCAACACACACACCTCAGAGCAAGTGCTACTTACATGTATTAATTTGTAGATTAAGATGACACAAAGTCATTTTTTCAGTATACATACACTTTAAGGAGAACATTGTAAATGACACAACTCTGTGTGACCCATTGACTCCCTCTGCTTTAAGGAGAACATTGTTGACAAACACATCTCTGTGTGGTCCTAACAACTGAGTCACTAGGCACCAGATTGTGAAATTCTAATCTTTCCATAACATGTTACTGCTGTTGCAGCTTTAATAATGATCAGCAACTTGAAAATTTGTTTCATGTATATTCAAGGTAAGAAGAGCATCCCATCACCCATTATAGTGGGTCTCGGTGGATGTAGGTCAAAACAGTATTTGGTTTCTGTCCATCCTCATCAATATCTGTCCAACTACGTTCAGATCTAATTGGGAAAATATGGATATTTCCATCACTTATACAGAATAATGATCAGTTAGTTCTGCCAAGAAAATCGTCTGACCAGCTTAAGGGTAAACATCCTGAACTGAACCATCTAGCATTGCAATCTGGTCATCTGGCACAGTTCTGTTACAGTAATATTCTGTGATATTGGTGATGAACAAATGGGCCGCATCTTGTTTTGAAGATTAAAAAAAGAAAAAGCACCAGCCTTTCTTCTTAGTCCTACACAACATGTTCAGTCTAAAAAAATATACGTGATTTAACATGTGACGTGCTTTCATTGTGAAAACCTACTTTCTCTTCATTCACAAACACAAAAATCTTAAAGGAGAAGTAAATATTAAAAGCTTGTGAAGGTTCTCATTCATCCAGGTCATGGTATATCTGTTGTATTCAATTAGATCAACTGGACTTCATGAACTACTATTTATTACTATTGCAAAACTACAGACTTCATTGGATGTCCAGGATGTGGCATTCAAAATGAGCAATTACTTTCTATACAATATTTTCCTTTTTAAAGTCCCGTGATTACTAGAGATACTGCTAGAGATAGAGGTTATGCTGTTTATTGTGTTAAATACAGTTTCTTAGATCACACCATACCTGTCACTTTCTTCATGCAGCTCTATTTGTTAGCCACATTATAAAAATAAGGTGCATGGTTCCAGAGGGCATTTCTCAGTGTATTGGTGCTATTAGGGAAAACTTGTTGTTGGGGTATTTTCCCCTTGTTTTATACAGTATCTAACGTCATTCATTTCTCAGCTAAGACTCATCTATTGTCAAGCAGCAATTCAGTATTTATAATCAAATCAATTATATCCAAGTTTAGTCAGTTCTTTAGTCTAGCCTCTTGTGTTAGACGTATCTCTTTTTTGGCTCTCAAGATGGAGACCCTGGGGTCTTTTAACTGACAGCACCCACCCTACCAAGGGTTTGGTTTTTAATAGATTGGAATATTTTTGTGGCAATCTATATATAATATAAACCGTAATACACTAACATGGGGTGAAAATGTTTCTTTTCCATTTCTTATATGACTAAGTGTTAGGTCCCACTATCACGCCCAGCAGAGCATACGGGATTTGTGCAATGATCCTGTACAATGATCCTGTACAATGATCCTATACACGTGATTGGAATGCATGCAATATGCACAAAAAGTTGTGCACACATGCATTCCAATAAGTGGAAACACACCAATAGCATTGCATATCAGATGTGTGATTGGAGCACAAAATGCATGGGGAAAAACAGTGGGACCTAGCCCTAAATCCTCTAGGTGCTAGGTAAGCAGTCGGACATATTAACAGGAAAAAAAAGTTTAAAATGAAATAAAGTACTAAATTTACAAAACACTAATGTTTAGGGGATAATATAAATGACCCATCCTGTCTGGAAGTGGGAGCTGTCATACTAGTTGTTTTGAATATTGAGCAATATTGAGCTGTCAAATAATTAGAATGAGAAAATACACAGAAAATACTGATAGAAATTGTGGACATACCCTTGTGTCTTAAGAAAGGCTACTTAAATATCAACATAACTGTATTTCTTTATTCAGCTCTAACCTAAATAATAAACCAGTAGAATCATGGACACTCATAACTCTAATGTAAATATTAAACCAGTAGAATGATGGACACTCATAGCTCGGGGGTATGTCTTTTTTGTGTTTACAACCATAAAACTATCTTTTATTGAGAATAAATCTAAATTAGTTTTTTTGACTTTAGTTACCCTTTAAATATGGCTTCCATGGGAATGGAAAGGTAGGTCAGTAGGTGGGTGTACCTGGGTCTGTGTGGGGGGTTGGGGGTATCACCATTTGTATTTATGACCATGAAAAAAACTGTTTTGAAATATCCACATTTGAGGATTGTTACCATTATAGTCTATGGGAAAAAATGTCCGGAAATTCGCCAATAACGCCGTAACGCTTCTGCGGATTCCTTAGCTAGAAGATAGCACACTTCTCCTATATGCCTTGCACATCCGTACCAAATTTAATGTCTCTAGCTCAAAAACTGTGGGAGGAGATACGGTCCAAAAAAGCGGAAGAATAAAACGGAAGAAAAAGAAGAAGAAGAAGAAGAAGAAGAAAAAAATAGAAAGAACAGTAATTTGGCTTTTTCAAGCCAAATTAAATATTAATGAATGAGGCTTCTTTATAAGATCATGCTGATCTGAATATATTAGAATCTGCATCTATAAACTGGTCTAATAAGGTCAGCAAAAATCTACATTTTAAAGGACACCTGTACTGTAAAAATGAACTTATTATTAATGAAAGTGCCTGGAGCAGGGAGGTAGGATTGATTATTCCTACCTCCAAATTTATTTCATTGTGGAGCCACTGCACATACAGTTTTCATCTGCCTTGTTAGTGTCCTGGGCCTTCCTGTATTAAAGATAATGCTGAATCCAGGAGGAAGCCTGGTGATCCTCACAGAAACAGTCAGGTTTTAAAATACAATACTGCAGCTTGATAAAATGAAAGGACCAGTAGAGCATTAGAGAATTAAAGGACAAACGAAAGAATATGGCCATACCATAAATTTCTAAATATCTGTGGGAATTGTCAGCTATCCACTTCTGAACCGCAACCTTCTATTGTAACAAGATTTCCTCTCGGCAAGCTACGAATTCTAATTAACAGAAACTTTTCAAACAATGCTACAAACGAACTGGGCACACACACAGTTATCTCTATAGAATAATACAGAGCTGGGATAAAGCAACAACTAGTCAGTCCTTGAATACA
This sequence comes from Hymenochirus boettgeri, assembly GCA_019447015.1. NCBI lineage: Eukaryota > Metazoa > Chordata > Amphibia > Anura > Pipidae > Hymenochirus > Hymenochirus boettgeri. The sequence continues at coordinate 100,803 of JAACNH010000946.1, read as the reverse complement.
ATATGGAGTTCTTCTTATTGTCTATAAATAAATATATCAGACTCACCAGCCATATGAATAAGCCTAACACTTCTTCAATATAAGTGCTAGGAAAAGGCCAGTTAAAGTCTAAAGTTCCGTACACGCATCCGATATGACCCCTTAAACGCAAGATACACAGGTGAAAAACAGCCGTTTCAGATGAAAATCGTGTGTGAATGTGGTCGCTCAGGCGTCATTCGTTGATCTGCCATGGCAGACTGACAAACGCTACCTGAGCTAACGCATACACATTTAGGATTATAAGGCGAAACCGGCATTCGTTGCTCGTATACACGCACTCACCCATCTTTCCTCGTCCGTCCTATAATGGACAGTGTGTACAAGGCTTAACAAGGTCAATATATAAATCAAGATTTCTTCCCCAATAAAAACTAAAAAACAAGGCATGTCATAAGAAAAACACAAGGATAAAGGAAAAATGAAATAAAGGACCACCAGGAGCTAATTCCCTGATCCTAGTAAATCACCAAACAGACAGGGAAGGTGACTGACTGAAGATACTGTACATAGTCTGTATAGCTATGGAGACGCAGGGAACTAGCAGACATATGATAAAACTCTAATGGAAGAAACAGTTATGATCTAATCAGGTGTGTAAGAAAATTTTGCTTGAATCAATGACAATCATATATTGTATATTGGAAGCCCCAATCAGGAATAGAGCAGTGCGTTTAAATCTTTTTAAAATAATTTTCAGACAGCAAAAAATAAACTACGAGTAGAGAGGTGGAACAAAAAGAAAGGTTCATATATATTGCAGAATGCAAAACACCAGCCTATAGTCAATATGCAAAATATAATGCAAAAGAAAGAGAATAAAAATTTGTCTGGCGTTGGGTGTAGAAGTTGATAAACAGACCCAAGCTGATCCATCAAACAATTGTAATAATGGAATCAGATGGCAAAACACCAGATTGAGGAGAGATAAGTGTAGGGTGGATTATAGGGGGCTGTATACTGAATAATGGGTCAGGTGTCTCTTTATTGGTGGATCCTTATTGTAGGGACTAAATGGATTAAATAAAGCAGCAAAATTATTAGGCTTATGGTATATCTGTAATGATTGGTCGTTTTGGAAATTAGCTCGAAATTGTGTACCTGAATTTAGTGTTTATATTTCTGATTAGAGATGGCCGAACTCCATTCAAGTCAATGGAAGAATGATTTACAGATAAACTAACAATGGTAACTTACTGTAAATGGCTGTGGCACCTGGGAAATGGTGTGGGGAACATGTCACTATCACCAAAACTTGTTAAAACACTTGTTGAACACGTGCGGGCAACTGTCAGGTTTTGCGCAAGCTATATTCGAGGGCTACGGCCAATTCGAGGGTTACCGAATGATATTTTCGAGGGTTACCAAGAATGGAACCATAAATTCGAGGATTATCGAAATCGAACAATACTTTTGAGGATTATCGAAAATTAATAATACTTTCGAGGGTTAGCAAAAACGATCCATACATTCGAGGGTTACCGAAATCGAACGATACTTTCAAGGGTTACCAAAAATGAATGATACTTTCAAGGGTTAGCGAAAATGATCCGTACATTCAAGGGTTACCGAAAACAGACGATACTTTCGAGGGTTATCGAACAATACATTCTAGGGTTAGCGAGCGGCCCGTAAATACAGCCGCGAGTCCAGAAAAACAAACTAGTTTGAATAGTTTAAGTTTGTTCCAACTCATAAAGTTCGGCTCAATCTCGGGTTCGAGTTCTAGTACATCCCTATTTCTGATATACTTTAATAGGAATAAAGTCACTAATAATAAAAAGTATTAAAAAGGACAGGACATTTAATGGTAAATTCTACTCTTGTAAATGACTGTTTGTTGGTCCTTATGGATCAGTTGGTAAACACTATATGAAAAATGTCACCAACAAACTCATTCACTACTGTACCATTAGATTTCTAAACATAACATTTTAATCATTGACATGTCAGCAATTATGATTGGAGCAATCAATGGCAATTTAGCCAGAGGCAAAGGGCAAGGCCCATTAAGTACTAAGTAGGGTATACATGGGGAAAAGCATTTAAACCTTATTCAGCAATCTGCTATATGAGTCTTTCATAATACCAGATGCCGTCAATGAAAAAGAATTTGGAGAGCAGCTGTCGCGTGACCGACAGTTAATTGCTAGCGTTGAATGGTAGGTTGGAACGAAAAATTCGTCCATGTGTACCCAGCGTTAGACCTTATAATATTGCAGGACTATAAATGCCATATATCCCAAATAATGTCATTACTTCCTGCATGGGACTAAGCAAATATTTAGGGCAGTTTAATTAAGCCAACAGTGGCCCATTGGTATTAGTTAACCCTCTGTGATACATACATATTATGCTTTGATTGGTACAGAAAAGGCTGATAGTTTATGGCATGGAAAATACATCGAATTTTATACAGTAACATGGCTGGCTTTAGATACTTATGTGCGGGTGAGATTCACCCAGAGCGGCTCAGCCTCTGGTAAATCCCGTTTGTGAGATTTGCCCAGAGCATTTGAGGCTCTGGGTGAATCTCCCTACTTATCGTTTAAATGTTGCTAATTTTATCCCAACTAATCAGATCTTATTTAACATTTGAAAGTTAACATCTGATTGGTTGGGGTAAAATGACCACCATTTTAAACGATAACAACTTTTATTAAATCTCTGTGTTAAATTTTTAATTTGTTTGTATTTTTCAAAACACATTTCACCTCTAGGGGAGCAAGATTGAAACAAACTGAACTACCTCACACCGAAACATGCAGAGTTTCACATTATAAGATATATAACACTGCCTAATAATCCCTAAATGTCACACATTGTAGTTTGGCACATCTCAGCCAGACATACTGTTCTACGTTGATGTGCTGATGGATCCAAAACTCACAAATTCCACCCCTGTCATGACAACAGCAATCACTTTCCTCTCCATCACTGCCAAATCTTTGATTCCCCAACACTCCAAGGTACAGTTAACAATAAATTAACAGCACAAGCAGATCATCGTAGTTTCTAATATTGTCCAACGGTTTTGCACCACTTACCTGTGCCGGCGCTTACAAGCAATGAATTGGTCGATGGGTTGGTCGGTAGTTTGCCATTACTGAGTTGTTTTAATCTTTTCAGGTGTGATTTTCCATTATAGTGGATCTGAGCTTGAGCTGCTGAGTTAAGTTGGATATTGCACACCTCACATAGTGAGAACAGAATCTTCTTCTTCTCGTTAGTAAACTGGTGATCTGTCCGTTCATTCCAAGACACTTTCTCCTCGAAGCAGCGTAGAAGCACAGCAGTGCTCATCCTCCCATTTTCAAACACATAGTCAGGACTTAACGGACGCTTCATGGCTGGAAAATAGACAAAAAGAACATCAATGGTTACTCGTGTTGTCAGCAAAGAAATAAACCTTTACCAAACACATAACATTCGACAGGTCTAGTATTGGAAAACTTAGTTAGAAACATGTTTAATTTTAGACATTCACATTAGTCCCTGCCCTGAATAGCTTACATTCTAAGTACCATATCAGTGAGTAAATCCACACAAAGAAGAATAATCAAACTCTACTCAAACGTTGCCTTGGGTAGATTTAAATTCATGAATTTATTTTACATTTAAACCCATAAGAGCTACAAGTCATCAGCAGAGCTAAAAAATCAAAAGCCTGTTATGCTACAGTGGCTCATACAGATGTGGACAAAAAGTGGACGTGGCTTAAAAGACTTCAAGCTTCATACAGTGAATCCACTTTGACTTACGTTACTTCTGTGGGTTGCTGATAAAAATGAAAATTCTGCACATAAAAAATACCCATCTTAAGGTGGCCATAGATGCAACAGCACGGTTGTATGATTGAATGGGTCAATAAAGACAAAAAATGGAAACTTATACAATAGGAAAAATCTGTCCATACACTGGTTGCTGATCATACAATACCCGGATCATTACAACCGGGTTCATAGTGTGTATGGCCAGTGTGTATGGCCATCATCAGCGGGGGTGGTTTGGTTGGAGTTAATGGATGTGGCCTTTCCCCCGTTATATCTATAAACATACCCCCAAACATCTACAGTACCCATGTCCTTTCTCAGCCTCCCAGTCTGCTCTCTACTTTTGTTGAACTCTATTCAATATGGATCCCTGAGCTAATGCTGGGAGCTCTAGATTAGCAGAAACATTTGTTCTAGATGATTTATCGATGCCCTGCAGTACCTGTGTGTGTTGAATTATTATTTTTCTTTGTTAGCATTTGAAAGCAAAATGTACTATGAAAGTGCAGTGCATATCCCAATTATTCAAATGCCAAGATAAAGAAATCAAGCGGTTAGCTGTTCTAACATACAGCGTGCTCCATAAATATCAAAGAGGAAAAGATGGCATTGTGCAAACAGGAGGCTTTGTGTTGGCTCTTTTAATACCACTTCCCCAAATCTGCTTTATTCCAGACACAGTGATTAAAATAATGGCTATGATTTGGGGTAACTGTTTTCCAATTAATGTAACTTAACTTTCATCTTTCAGTGTTCTGGGAGATTCATCTAGTTAGTATATATTCAGGGTTATTCAATAAAAGTTTTTATCGTTAAAAATTGTGCTAATTTTGCTCCAACCAATCAGATGTTAGCTTTCAAATGTTAAATAATATCTGAATGGTTGGGGCAAAATTAGCACCATTTTTAACTATAAGTAGCCGAATTTACCAGGGAGCGCAGTGGGCACCTTTCTCCTCTTAAAGTCCTACTTACCAATTTACGATCGGTTAGCGCAACTTTAAGCCTCAGTTTGTGGCGGCTGCGTGAGAATTGGAAGAAACTCTTGCAAAGCCGTCATAAGCCTATATACCAGAGGCTGCACGGCTGATTGCACGTAAGTATTTAGCGCCAGCAAATAGTTGGCATTAAATACATACGTGCGGGTGAGATTCACCCAGAGACGTGCAGCCTCTGTTAAATCCCATACGGGAGATTTGCCCAGAAAGCTTGCGGCTCTGGATGAATCTCCTTAAAGAACGTTTATTAAATCTCCCTGATTATATATTATTCTGCCACGTCAGAAGGCAAACTGATGTAAGGAATTCTGTTTCCATGATTTTCCGTGACAGAGCGTAAAAATGTTCCATCCGCATTGTAAACAAATGCATCTCTGTGTTACCCATTGACTCCCTCTGCTTTAAAGGGTATATACACTGGAAATTAGTTTTTTTTTAAATTGCCCATTAGTGGAAACTATAATTCATCCAAATATCACTGTACCATTTTTTTGTTGATCTGCCCCCTATTTCATCAGGTATCCAATCTGAAACATCTTACATTTCAGCATTTCTGTAAGCAGTTTTGCTGTAGCAGGAATGGTTTGACAGTTGGTGTGCTGTATGCAGTATTAACAGTTGGTATGTGGGAAAATAGTCAGGTCAGTGGTCAGAGCCTGAGCAAAACAAGTATTGTATTGAAGGCATGCAGCAACACACACACCTCAGAGCAAGTGCTACTTACATGTATTAATTTGTAGATTAAGATGACACAAAGTCATTTTTTCAGTATACATACACTTTAAGGAGAACATTGTAAATGACACAACTCTGTGTGACCCATTGACTCCCTCTGCTTTAAGGAGAACATTGTTGACAAACACATCTCTGTGTGGTCCTAACAACTGAGTCACTAGGCACCAGATTGTGAAATTCTAATCTTTCCATAACATGTTACTGCTGTTGCAGCTTTAATAATGATCAGCAACTTGAAAATTAGTTTCATGTATATTCAAGGTAAGAAGAGCATCCCATCACCCATTATAGTGGGTCTCGGTGGATGTAGGTCAAAACAGTATTTGGTTTCTGTCCATCCTCATCAATATCTGTCCAACTACGTTCAGATCTAATTGGGAAAATATGGATATTTCCATCACTTATACAGAATAATGATCAGTTAGTTCTGCCAAGAAAATCGTCTGACCAGCTTAAGGGTAAACATCCTGAACTGAACCATCTAGCATTGCAATCTGGTCATCTGGCACAGTTCTGTTACAGTAATATTCTGTGATATTGGTGATGAACAAATGGGCCGCATCTTGTTTTGAAGATTAAAAAAAGAAAAAGCATCAGCCTTTCTTCTTAGTCCTACACAACATGTTCAGTCTAAAAAAATATACGTGATTTAACATGTGACGTGCTTTCATTGTGAAAACCTACTTTCTCTTCATTCACAAACACAAAAATCTTAAAGGAGAAGTAAATATTAAAAGCTTGTGAAGGTTCTCATTCATCCAGGTCATGGTATATCTGTTGTATTCAATTAGATCAACTGGACTTCATGAACTACTATTTATTACTATTGCAAAACTACAGACTTCATTGGATGTCCAGGATGTGGCATTCAAAATGAGCAATTACTTTCTATACAATATTTTCCTTTTTAAAGTCCCGTGATTTCTAGAGATACTGCTAGAGATAGAGGTTATGCTGTTTATTGTGTTAAATACAGTTTCTTAGATCACACCATACCTGTCACTTTCTTCATGCAGCTCTATTTGTTAGCCACATTATAAAAATAAGGTGCATGGTTCCAGAGGGCATTTCTCAGTGTATTGGTGCTATTAGGGAAAACTTGTTGTTGGGGTATTTTCCCCTTGTTTTATACAGTATCTAACGTCATTCATTTCTCAGCTAAGACTCATCTATTGTCAAGCAGCAATTCAGTATTTATAATCAAATCAATTATATCCAAGTTTAGTCAGTTCTTTAGTCTAGCCTCTTGTGTTAGACGTATCTCTTTTTTGGCTCTCAAGATGGAGACCCTGGGGTCTTTTAACTGACAGCACCCACCCTACCAAGGGTTTGGTTTTTAATAGATTGGAATATTTTTGTGGCAATCTATATATAATATAAACCGTAATACACTAACATGGGGTGAAAATGTTTCTTTTCCATTTCTTATATGACTAAGTGTTAGGTCCCACTATCACGCCCAGCAGAGCATACAGGATTTGTGCAATGATCCTGTACAATGATCCTGTACAATGATCCTATACACGTGATTGGAATGCATGCAATATGCACAAAAAGTTGTGCACAAATGCATTCCAATAAGTGGAAACACACCAAATGCATTGCATATCAGATGTGTGATTGGAGCACAAAATGCATGGGGAAAAACAGTGGGACCTAGCCCTAAATCCTCTAGGTGCTAGGTAAGCAGTCGGACATATTAACAGGAAAAAAAAAGTTTAAAATGAAATAAAGTACTAAATTTACAAAACACTAATGTTTAGGGGATAATATAAATGACCCATCCTGTCTGGAAGTGGGAGCTGTCATACTAGTTGTTTTGAATATTGAGCAATATTGAGCTGTCAAATAATTAGAATGAGAAAATACACAGAAAATACTGATAGAAATTGTGGACATACCCTTGTGTCTTAAGAAAGGCTACTTAAATATCAACATAACTGTATTTCTTTATTCAGCTCTAACCTAAATAATAAACCAGTAGAATCATGGACACTCATAACTCTAATGTAAATATTAAACCAGTAGAATGATGGACACTCATAGCTCTAATGTAATATTAAACCAGTAGAAATGATGGACACTCATAGCTCTAATGTAATATTAAACCAGTAGAATATGGACACTCATAGCTCTAATGTAAATATTAAACCAGTAGAATGATGGACACTCATAGCTCTAATGTAAATATTAAACCAGTAGAATCATGGACACTCATAGCTCTAATGTAAATATTAAACCAGTAGAATGATGGACACTCATAGCTCTAATATAAATATTAAACCAGTAGAATGATGGACACTCATAGCTCTAATGTAAATATCAAACCAGTAGAATCATGGACACTCATAGCTCTAATGTAAATATTAAACCAGTAGAATGATGGACACTCATAGCTCTAATGTAAATATTAAACCAGTAGAATGATGGACACTCATAACTCTAATGTAAATATTAAACCAGTAGAATGATGGACACTCATAGCTCTAATGTAAATATTAAACCAGTAGAATCATGGACACTCATAGCTCTAATGTAAATATCAAACCAGTAGAATCATGGACACTCATAGCTGTAGTCAATGTCCATATGTAAGTGACATATAAATCATCACAATTTATTTATATGCAGGTTTCATGTTAATTTTTCTTAGTTGTCAGAAATGTTAGATGTGTCCAAAATTCCTAATCCCGCTGAAACAATTGATGTCTCCATTTCTGTGAGAGTTGCCGTATTCTGTGTCCCATACTGTGACGCTCTGTGAAATTAACCAGAACTGCTTTCATGGGAATTAACAGCTGGCAAAAGAATGATGAAGAATGATGGACACTCATAGCTCTAATGTAAATATTAAACCAGTTGAATCATGGACACTCATAGCTCTAATGTAAATATCAAACCAGTAGAATCATGGACACTCATAGCTCTAATATAAATATTAAACCAGTAGAATCATGGACACTCATAGCTCTAATGTAAATATCAAACCAGTAGAATCATGGACACTCATAGCTCTAATATAAATATTAAACCAGTAGAATCATGGACACTCATAGCTCTAATGTAAATATTAAACCAGTAGAATCATGGACACTCATAGCTCTAATGTAAATATTAAACCAGTAGAATGATGGACACTCATAGCTCTAATGTAAATATTAAACCAGTAGAATGATGGACACTCATAGTTATAATGTATATTAAATAAACCAGTAGAATGATGGACACTCATAGCTCTAATGTAAATATAAACCAGTAGAATCATGGACACTCATAGCTCTAATGTAAATATTAAACCAGTAAGATGATGACACTCATAGCTCTAATGTAAATATAAACCAGTAGAATGATGGACACTCATAGCTCTAATATAAATATTAAACCAGTAGAATGATGGACACTCATAGCTCTATGTAAATATTAAACCAGTGAATCATGGACACTCATATCTCTAATGTAAATTTTAAACCAGTAGAATCATGGACACTCATAGCTCTAATGTAAATATTAAACCAGTAGAATCATGGACCTCATAGCTCTAATGTAAATATCAACCAGTAGAATCATGAACACTCTAGCTCTAATAAATATTAAACCAGTAGAATCATGGACACTCATAGCTCTATAAATATCAAACCAGTAGAATGATGGACACTCATAGCTCTATATAAAATATTAAACCATTAGAATGATGGACCTCATAGCTCTAATGTAAATATTAAACCAGTAGAATCATGGACACTCATAGCTCTATGTAAATATCAAACCAGTAGAATCATGGACACTCATAGCTCTAATATAAATATTAAACCAGTAGAATCATGGACACTCATAGCTCTAATGTAATATCAAACCAGTAGAATCATGGACACTCATAGCTCTAATTAATATTAACCGATTAATCATGGACACTCATAGCTCTAATGTAAATATTAAACCAGTAGAATCATGGACACTCATAGCTCTAATGTAAATATTACACCGTAGATGATGGCCACTCATAACTCTAATGTAAATATTAAACCAGTAGAATGATGGACACTCATAGCTCTAATGTAAATATTAAACCAGTAGAATCATGACACCTCATAGCTCTAATGTAAATATCAAACCACAGTAGAATCATGACACTCATAGCTCTAATTAAATATTAAACCAGTAAATGATGGACACTCATAGCTCTAATTACATATCAAACACGATAGAATGATGGACACTCATAGCTCTAATATAATATTAAACCAGTAGAATGATGACACTCATAGCTCTAATGTAAATATTAAACCAGTTGAATCATGGACACTCATAGCTCTAATGTAAATATCAAACCAGTAGAATCATGGACACTCATAGCTCTAATATAAATATTAAACCAGTAGAAATCATGGACACTCATAGCTCTAATGTAAATGTTAAACAGTAGAATCATGGACACTCATAGCTCTAATATAAATATCAAACCAGTAGAATCATGGACACTCATAGCTCTAATGTAAATGTTAAACCAGTAGAATCATGGACACTCATAGCTCTAATATAAATATCAAACCAGTAGAATCATGGACACTCATAGCTCTAATGTAAATGTTAAACCAGTAGAATCATGGACACTCATAGCTCTAATGTAAATATTAAACCAGTAGAATTATGGACACGCATAGCTCTAATGTAAATGTTAAACCAGTAGAATCATGGACACTCATAGCTCTAATGTAAATATTAAACCGAGTAGATTATGGACACTCATAGCTCTAATGTAAATATCAAACCAGTAGAATCATGAACACTCATAGCTCTAATGTAAATATCAAACCAGTAGAATCATGGACACTCATAGCTCTAATATAAATATTAAACAGTAGAATCATGGACACTCATAGCTCTAATTATAATATCAAACCAGTAGAATCATGGACACTCATAGCTCTAATGTAAATATTAAACCAGTAGAATCATGGACACTTATAGCTCTAATGTAAATATTAAACCAGTAGAATCGGGGGTATGTCTTTTTTGTGTTTACAACCATAAAACTATCTTTTATTGAGAATAAATCTAAATTAGTTTTTTTGACTTTAGTAACCCTTTAAATATGGCTTCCATGGGAATGGAAAGGTAGGTCAGTAGGTGGGTGTACCTAGGTCTGTGTGGGGGGTTGGGGGTATCACCATTTGTATTTATGACCATGAAAAAAACTGTTTTGAAATATCCACATTTGAGGATTGTTACCATTATAGTCTATGGGAAAAAATGTCCGGAAATTCGCCAATAACGCCGTAACGCTTCTGCGGATTCCTTAGCTAGAAGATAGCACACTTCTCCTATATGCCCCGCACATCTGTACCAAATTTCATGTCTCTAGCTCAAAAACTGTGGGAGGAGATACGGTCCAAAAAAGCGGAAGAATAAAACGGAAGAAAAAGAAGAAGAAGAAGAAGAAAAAAATAGAAAGAACAGTAATTTGGCTTTTTCAAGCCAAATTAAATATTAATGAATGAGGCTTCTTTATAAGATCATGCTGATCTGAATATATTAGAATCTGCATCTATAAACTGGTCTAATAAGGTCAGCAAAAATCTACATTTTAAAGGACACCTGTACTGTAAAAATGAACTTATTATTAATGAAAGTGCCTGGAGCAGGGAGGTAGGATTGATTATTCCTACCTCCAAATTTATTTCATTGTGGAGCCACTGCACATACAGTTTTCATCTGCCTTGTTAGTGTCCTGGGCCTTCCTGTATTAAAGATAATGCTGAATCCAGGAGGAAGCCTGGTGATCCTCACAGAAACAGTCAGGTTTTAAAATACAATACTGCAGCTTGATAAAATGAAAGGACCAGTAGAGCATTAGAGAATTAAAGGACAAACGAAAGAATATGGCCATACCATAAATTTCTAAATATCTGTGGGAATTGTCAGCTATCCACTTCTGAACCGCAACCTTCTATTGTAACAAGATTTCCTCTCGGCAAGCTACGAATTCTAATTAACAGAAACTTTTCAAACAATGCTACAAACGAACTGGGCGCACACACACAGTTATCTCTATAGAATAATACAGAGCTGGGATAAAGCAACAACTAGTCAGTCCTTGAATACAATATGGAGTTCTTCTTATTGTCTATAAATAAATATATCAGACTCACCAGCCATATGAATAAGCCTAACACTTCTTCAATATAAGTGCTAGGAAAAGGCCAGTTAAAGTCTAAAGTTCCGTACACGCATCCGATATGACCCCTTAAACGCAAGATACACAGGTGAAAAACAGCCGTTTCAGATGAAAATCGTGTGTGAATGTGGTCGCTCAGGCGTCATTCGTTGATCTGCCATGGCAGACTGACAAACGCTACCTGAGCTAACGCATACACATTTAGGATTATAAGGCGAAACCGGCATTCGTTGCTCGTATACACGCACTCACCCATCTTTCCTCGTCCATCCTATAATGGACAGTGTGTACAAGGCTTAACAAGGTCAATATATAAATCAAGATTTCTTCCCCAATAAAAACTAAAAAACAAGGCATGTCATAAGAAAAACACAAGGATAAAGGAAAAATGAAATAAAGGACCACCAGGAGCTAATTCCCTGATCCTAGTAAATCACCAAACAGACAGGGAAGGTGACTGACTGAAGATAGTGTACATAGTATGTATAGCTATGGAGATGCAGGGAACTAGCAGACATATGATAAAACTCTAATGGAAGAAACAGTTATGATATAATCAGGTGTGTAAGAAAATTTTGCTTGAATCAATGACAATCATATATTGTATATTGGAAGCCCCAATCAGGAATAGAGCAGTGGGTTTAAATCTTTTTAAAATAATTTTCAGGCAGCAAAAAATAAACTACGAGTAGAGAGGCAGAACAAAAAGAAAGGTTCATATATATTGCAGAATGCAAAACACCAGCCTATAGTCAATATGCAAAATATAATGCAAAAGAAAGAGAATAAAAATTTGTCTGGCGTTGGGTGTAGAAGTTGATAAACAGACCCAAGCTGATCCATCAAACAATTGTAATAATGGAATCAGATGGCAAAACACCAGATTGAGGAGAGATAAGTGTAGGGTGGATTATAGGGGGCTGTATACTGAATAATGGGTCAGGTGTCTCTTTATTGGTGGATCCTTATTGTAGGGACTAAATGGATTAAATAAAGCAGCAAAATTATTAGGCTTATGGTATATCTGTAATGATTGGTCGTTTTGGAAATTAGCTCGAAATTGTGTACCTGAATTTAGTGTTTATATTTCTGATTAGAGATGGCCGAACTCCATTCAAGTCAATGGAAGAATGATTTACAGATAAACTAACAATGGTAACTTACTGTAAATGGCTGTGGCACCTGGGAAATGGTGTGGGGAACATGTCACTATCACCAAAACTTGTTAAAACACTTGTTGAACACGAGCGGGCAACTGTCAGGTTTTGCGCAAGCTATATTCGAGGGTTACGGCCAATTCGAGGGTTACCGAATGATATTTTCGAGGGTTACCAAGAATGGAACCATAAATTCGAGGATTATCGAAATCGAACAATACTTTTGAGGATTATCGAAAATTAATAATACTTTCGAGGGTTAGCAAAAACGATCCATACATTCGAGGGTTACTGAAATCGAACGATACTTTCAAGGGTTACCAAAAATGAATGATACTTTCAAGGGTTAGCGAAAATGATCCGTACATTCAAGGGTTACCGAAAACAGACGATACTTTCGAGGATTATCGAACAATACATTCTAGGGTTAGCGAACGGCCCGTAAATACAGCCGCGAGTCCGGAAAAACAAACTAGTTTGAATAGTTTAAGTTCGTTCCAACTCATAAAGTTCGGCTCAATCTCGGGTTCGAGTTCTAGTACATCCCTATTTCTGATATACTTTAATAGGAATAAAGTCACTAATAATAAAAAGTATTAAAAAGGACAGGACATTTAATGGTAAATTCTACTCTTGTAAATGACTGTTTGTTGGTCCTTATGGATCAGTTGGTAAACACTATATGAAAAATGTCACCAACAAACTCATTCACTACTGTACCATTAGATTTCTAAACATAACATTTTAATCATTGACATGTCAGCAATTATGATTGGAGCAATCAATGGCAATTTAGCCAGAGGCAAAGGGCAAGGCCCATTAAGTACTAAGTAGGGTATACATGGGGAAAAGCATTTAAACCTTATTCAGCAATCTGCTATATGAGTCTTTCATAATACCAGATGCCGTCAATGAAAAAGAATTTGGAGAGCAGCTGTCGCGTGACCTACAGTTAATTGCTAGCGTTGAATGGTAGGTTGGAACGAAAAATTCGTCCATGTGTACCCAGCGTTAGACCTTATAATATTGCAGGACTATAAATGCCATATATCCCAAATAATGTCATTACTTCCTGCATGGGACTAAGCAAATATTTAGGGCAGTTTAATTAAGCCAACAGTGGCCCATTGGTATTAGTTAACCCTCTGTGATATATACATATTATGCTTTGATTGGTACAGAAAAGGCTGATAGTTTATGGCATGGAAAATACATCGAATTTTATACAGTAACATGGCTGGCTTTAGATACTTATGTGCGGGTGAGATTCACCCAGAGCGGCTCAGCCTCTGGTAAATCCCGTTTGTGAGATTTGCCCAGAGCATTTGAGGCTCTGGATGAATCTCCCTACTTATCGTTTAAATGTTGCTAATTTTATCCCAACTAATCAGATCTTATTTAACATTTGAAAGTTAACATCTGATTGGTTGGGGTAAAATGACCACCATTTTAAACGATAACAACTTTTATTAAATCTCCGTATTAAATTTTTAATTTGTTTGTATTTTTCAAAACACATTTCACCTCTAGGGGGGCAAGATTGAAACAAACTGAACTACCTCACACCGAAACATGCAGAGTTTCACATTATAAGATATATAACACTGCCTAATAATCCCTAAATGTCACACATTGTAGTTTGGCACATCTCAGCCAGACATACTGTTCTACGTTGATGTGCTGATGGATCCAAAACTCACAAATTCCACCCCTGTCATGACAACAGCAATCACTTTCCTCTCCATCACTGCCAAATCTTTGATTCCCCAACACTCCAAGGTACAGTTAACAATAAATTAACAGCACAAGCAGATCATCGTAGTTTCTAATATTGTCCAACGGTTTTGCACCACTTACCTGTGCCGGCGCTTACAAGCAATGAATTGGTCGATGGGTTGGTCGGTAGTTTGCCATTACTGAGTTGTTTTAATCTTTTCAGGTGTGATTTTCCATTATAGTGGATCTGAGCTTGAGCTGCTGAGTTAAGTTGGATATTGCACACCTCACATAGTGAGAACAGAATCTTCTTCTTCTCGTTAGTAAACTGGTGATCTGTCCGTTCATTCCAAGACACTTTCTCCTCGAAGCAGCGTAGAAGCACAGCAGTGCTCATCCTCCCATTTTCAAACACATAGTCAGGACTTAACGGACGCTTCATGGCTGGAAAATAGACAAAAAGAACATCAATGGTTACTCGTGTTGTCAGCAAAGAAATAAACCTTTACCAAACACATAACATTCGACAGGTCTAGTATTGGAAAACTTAGTTAGAAACATGTTTAATTTTAGACATTCACATTAGTCCCTGCCCTGAATAGCTTACATTCTAAGTACCATATCAGTGAGTAAATCCACACAAAGAAGAATAATCAAACTCTACTCAAACGTTGCCTTGGGTAGATTTAAATTCATGAATTTATTTTACATTTAAACCCATAAGAGCTACAAGTCATCAGCAGAGCTAAAAAATCAAAAGCCTGTTATGCTACAGTGGCTCATACAGATGTGGACAAAAAGTGGACGTGGCTTAAAAGACTTCAAGCTTCATACAGTGAATCCACTTTGACTTACGTTACTTCTGTGGGTTGCTGATAAAAATGAAAATTCTGCACATCTTAAGGTGGCCATAGATGCAACAGCACGGTTGTATGATTGAATGGGTCAATAAAGACAAAAAATGGAAACTTATACAATAGGAAAAATCTGTCCATACACTGGTTGCTGATCATACAATACCCGGATCATTACAACCGGGTTCATAGTGTGTATGGCCAGTGTGTATGGCCATCATCAGCGGGGGTGGTTTGGTTGGAGTTAATGGATGTGGCCTTTCCCCCGTTATATCTATAAACATACCCCCAAACATCTACAGTACCCATGTCCTTTCTCAGCCTCCCAGTCTGCTCTCTACTTTTGTTGAACTCTATTCAATATGGATCCCTGAGCTAATGCTGGGAGCTCTAGATTAGCAGAAACATTTGTTCTAGATGATTTATCGATGCCCTGCAGTACCTGTGTGTGTTGAATTATTATTTTTCTTTGTTAGCATTTGAAAGCAAAATGTACTATGAAAGTGCAGTGCATATCCCAATTATTCAAATGCCAAGATAAAGAAATCAAGCGGTTAGCTGTTCTAACATACAGCGTGCTCCATAAATATCAAAGAGGAAAAGATGGCATTGTGCAAACAGGAGGCTTTGTGTTGGCTCTTTTAATACCACTTCCCCAAATCTGCTTTATTCCAGACACAGTGATTAAAATAATGGCTATGATTTGGGGTAACTGTTTTCCAATTAATGTAACTTAACTTTCATCTTTCAGTGTTCTGGGAGATTCATCTAGTTAGTATATATTCAGGGTTATTCAATAAAAGTTTTTATCGTTAAAAATTGTGCTAATTTTGCTCCAACCAATCAGATGTTAGTTTTCAAATGTTAAATAATATCTGAATGGTTGGGGCAAAATTAGCACCATTTTTAACTATAAGTAGCCGAATTTACCAGGGAGCGCAGTGGGCACCTTTCTCCTCTTAAAGTCCTACTAACCAATTTACGATCGGTTAGCGCAACTTTAAGCCTCAGTTTGTGGCGGCTGCGTGAGAATTGGAAGAAACTCTTGCAAAGCCGTCATAAGCCTATATACCAGAGGCTGCACGGCTGATTGCACGTAAGTATTTAGCGCCAGCAAATAGTTGGCATTAAATACATACGTGCGGGTGAGATTCACCCAGAGACGTGCAGCCTCTGTTAAATCCCATACGGGAGATTTGCCCAGAAAGCTTGCGGCTCTGGATGAATCTCCTTAAAGAACGTTTATTAAATCTCCCTGATTATATATTATTCTGCCACGTCAGAAGGCAAACTGATGTAAGGAATTCTGTTTCCATGATTTTCCGTGACAGAGCGTAAAAATGTTCCATCCGCATTGTAAACAAATGCATCTCTGTGTTACCCATTGACTCCCTCTGCTTTAAAGGGTATATACACTGGAAATTAGTTTTTTTTTAAATTGCCCATTAGTGGAAACTATAATTCATCCAAATATCACTGTACCATTTTTTTGTTGATCTGCCCCCTATTTCATCAGGTATCCAATCTGAAACATCTTACATTTCAGCATTTCTGTAAGCAGTTTTGCTGTAGCAGGAATGGTTTGACAGTTGGTGTGCTGTATGCAGTATTAACAGTTGGTATGTGGGAAAATAGTCAGGTCAGTGGTCAGAGCCTGAGCAAAACAAGTATTGTATTGAAGGCATGCAGCAACACACACACCTCAGAGCAAGTGCTACTTACATGTATTAATTTGTAGATTAAGATGACACAAAGTCATTTTTTCAGTATACATACACTTTAAGGAGAACATTGTAAATGACACAACTCTGTGTGACCCATTGACTCCCTCTGCTTTAAGGAGAACATTGTTGACAAACACATCTCTGTGTGGTCCTAACAACTGAGTCACTAGGCACCAGATTGTGAAATTCTAATCTTTCCATAACATGTTACTGCTGTTGCAGCTTTAATAATGATCAGCAACTTGAAAATTTGTTTCATGTATATTCAAGGTAAGAAGAGCATCCCATCACCCATTATAGTGGGTCTCGGTGGATGTAGGTCAAAACAGTATTTGGTTTCTGTCCATCCTCATCAATATCTGTCCAACTACGTTCAGATCTAATTGGGAAAATATGGATATTTCCATCACTTATACAGAATAATGATCAGTTAGTTCTGCCAAGAAAATCGTCTGACCAGCTTAAGGGTAAACATCCTGAACTGAACCATCTAGCATTGCAATCTGGTCATCTGGCACAGTTCTGTTACAGTAATATTCTGTGATATTGGTGATGAACAAATGGGCCGCATCTTGTTTTGAAGATTAAAAAAAGAAAAAGCACCAGCCTTTCTTCTTAGTCCTACACAACATGTTCAGTCTAAAAAAATATACGTGATTTAACATGTGACGTGCTTTCATTGTGAAAACCTACTTTCTCTTCATTCACAAACACAAAAATCTTAAAGGAGAAGTAAATATTAAAAGCTTGTGAAGGTTCTCATTCATCCAGGTCATGGTATATCTGTTGTATTCAATTAGATCAACTGGACTTCATGAACTACTATTTATTACTATTGCAAAACTACAGACTTCATTGGATGTCCAGGATGTGGCATTCAAAATGAGCAATTACTTTCTATACAATATTTTCCTTTTTAAAGTCCCGTGATTACTAGAGATACTGCTAGAGATAGAGGTTATGCTGTTTATTGTGTTAAATACAGTTTCTTAGATCACACCATACCTGTCACTTTCTTCATGCAGCTCTATTTGTTAGCCACATTATAAAAATAAGGTGCATGGTTCCAGAGGGCATTTCTCAGTGTATTGGTGCTATTAGGGAAAACTTGTTGTTGGGGTATTTTCCCCTTGTTTTATACAGTATCTAACGTCATTCATTTCTCAGCTAAGACTCATCTATTGTCAAGCAGCAATTCAGTATTTATAATCAAATCAATTATATCCAAGTTTAGTCAGTTCTTTAGTCTAGCCTCTTGTGTTAGACGTATCTCTTTTTTGGCTCTCAAGATGGAGACCCTGGGGTCTTTTAACTGACAGCACCCACCCTACCAAGGGTTTGGTTTTTAATAGATTGGAATATTTTTGTGGCAATCTATATATAATATAAACCGTAATACACTAACATGGGGTGAAAATGTTTCTTTTCCATTTCTTATATGACTAAGTGTTAGGTCCCACTATCACGCCCAGCAGAGCATACGGGATTTGTGCAATGATCCTGTACAATGATCCTGTACAATGATCCTATACACGTGATTGGAATGCATGCAATATGCACAAAAAGTTGTGCACACATGCATTCCAATAAGTGGAAACACACCAATAGCATTGCATATCAGATGTGTGATTGGAGCACAAAATGCATGGGGAAAAACAGTGGGACCTAGCCCTAAATCCTCTAGGTGCTAGGTAAGCAGTCGGACATATTAACAGGAAAAAAAAGTTTAAAATGAAATAAAGTACTAAATTTACAAAACACTAATGTTTAGGGGATAATATAAATGACCCATCCTGTCTGGAAGTGGGAGCTGTCATACTAGTTGTTTTGAATATTGAGCAATATTGAGCTGTCAAATAATTAGAATGAGAAAATACACAGAAAATACTGATAGAAATTGTGGACATACCCTTGTGTCTTAAGAAAGGCTACTTAAATATCAACATAACTGTATTTCTTTATTCAGCTCTAACCTAAATAATAAACCAGTAGAATCATGGACACTCATAACTCTAATGTAAATATTAAACCAGTAGAATGATGGACACTCATAGCTCGGGGGTATGTCTTTTTTGTGTTTACAACCATAAAACTATCTTTTATTGAGAATAAATCTAAATTAGTTTTTTTGACTTTAGTTACCCTTTAAATATGGCTTCCATGGGAATGGAAAGGTAGGTCAGTAGGTGGGTGTACCTGGGTCTGTGTGGGGGGTTGGGGGTATCACCATTTGTATTTATGACCATGAAAAAAACTGTTTTGAAATATCCACATTTGAGGATTGTTACCATTATAGTCTATGGGAAAAAATGTCCGGAAATTCGCCAATAACGCCGTAACGCTTCTGCGGATTCCTTAGCTAGAAGATAGCACACTTCTCCTATATGCCTTGCACATCCGTACCAAATTTAATGTCTCTAGCTCAAAAACTGTGGGAGGAGATACGGTCCAAAAAAGCGGAAGAATAAAACGGAAGAAAAAGAAGAAGAAGAAGAAGAAGAAGAAAAAAATAGAAAGAACAGTAATTTGGCTTTTTCAAGCCAAATTAAATATTAATGAATGAGGCTTCTTTATAAGATCATGCTGATCTGAATATATTAGAATCTGCATCTATAAACTGGTCTAATAAGGTCAGCAAAAATCTACATTTTAAAGGACACCTGTACTGTAAAAATGAACTTATTATTAATGAAAGTGCCTGGAGCAGGGAGGTAGGATTGATTATTCCTACCTCCAAATTTATTTCATTGTGGAGCCACTGCACATACAGTTTTCATCTGCCTTGTTAGTGTCCTGGGCCTTCCTGTATTAAAGATAATGCTGAATCCAGGAGGAAGCCTGGTGATCCTCACAGAAACAGTCAGGTTTTAAAATACAATACTGCAGCTTGATAAAATGAAAGGACCAGTAGAGCATTAGAGAATTAAAGGACAAACGAAAGAATATGGCCATACCATAAATTTCTAAATATCTGTGGGAATTGTCAGCTATCCACTTCTGAACCGCAACCTTCTATTGTAACAAGATTTCCTCTCGGCAAGCTACGAATTCTAATTAACAGAAACTTTTCAAACAATGCTACAAACGAACTGGGCACACACACAGTTATCTCTATAGAATAATACAGAGCTGGGATAAAGCAACAACTAGTCAGTCCTTGAATACAATATGGAGTTCTTCTTATTGTCTATAAATAAATATATCAGACTCACCAGCCATATGAATAAGCCTAACACTTCTTCAATATAAGTGCTAGGAAAAGGCCAGTTAAAGTCTAAAGTTCCGTACACGCATCCGATATGACCCCTTAAACGCAAGATACACAGGTGAAAAACAGCCGTTTCAGATGAAAATCGTGTGTGAATGTGGTCGCTCAGGCGTCATTCGTTGATCTGCCATGGCAGACTGACAAACGCTACCTGAGCTAACGCATACACATTTAGGATTATAAGGCGAAACCGGCATTCGTTGCTCGTATACACGCACTCACCCATCTTTCCTCGTCCGTCCTATAATGGACAGTGTGTACAAGGCTTAACAAGGTCAATATATAAATCAAGATTTCTTCCCCAATAAAAACTAAAAAACAAGGCATGTCATAAGAAAAACACAAGGATAAAGGAAAAATGAAATAAAGGACCACCAGGAGCTAATTCCCTGATCCTAGTAAATCACCAAACAGACAGGGAAGGTGACTGACTGAAGATACTGTACATAGTCTGTATAGCTATGGAGACGCAGGGAACTAGCAGACATATGATAAAACTCTAATGGAAGAAACAGTTATGATCTAATCAGGTGTGTAAGAAAATTTTGCTTGAATCAATGACAATCATATATTGTATATTGGAAGCCCCAATCAGGAATAGAGCAGTGCGTTTAAATCTTTTTAAAATAATTTTCAGACAGCAAAAAATAAACTACGAGTAGAGAGGTGGAACAAAAAGAAAGGTTCATATATATTGCAGAATGCAAAACACCAGCCTATAGTCAATATGCAAAATATAATGCAAAAGAAAGAGAATAAAAATTTGTCTGGCGTTGGGTGTAGAAGTTGATAAACAGACCCAAGCTGATCCATCAAACAATTGTAATAATGGAATCAGATGGCAAAACACCAGATTGAGGAGAGATAAGTGTAGGGTGGATTATAGGGGGCTGTATACTGAATAATGGGTCAGGTGTCTCTTTATTGGTGGATCCTTATTGTAGGGACTAAATGGATTAAATAAAGCAGCAAAATTATTAGGCTTATGGTATATCTGTAATGATTGGTCGTTTTGGAAATTAGCTCGAAATTGTGTACCTGAATTTAGTGTTTATATTTCTGATTAGAGATGGCCGAACTCCATTCAAGTCAATGGAAGAATGATTTACAGATAAACTAACAATGGTAACTTACTGTAAATGGCTGTGGCACCTGGGAAATGGTGTGGGGAACATGTCACTATCACCAAAACTTGTTAAAACACTTGTTGAACACGTGCGGGCAACTGTCAGGTTTTGCGCAAGCTATATTCGAGGGCTACGGCCAATTCGAGGGTTACCGAATGATATTTTCGAGGGTTACCAAGAATGGAACCATAAATTCGAGGATTATCGAAATCGAACAATACTTTTGAGGATTATCGAAAATTAATAATACTTTCGAGGGTTAGCAAAAACGATCCATACATTCGAGGGTTACCGAAATCGAACGATACTTTCAAGGGTTACCAAAAATGAATGATACTTTCAAGGGTTAGCGAAAATGATCCGTACATTCAAGGGTTACCGAAAACAGACGATACTTTCGAGGGTTATCGAACAATACATTCTAGGGTTAGCGAGCGGCCCGTAAATACAGCCGCGAGTCCAGAAAAACAAACTAGTTTGAATAGTTTAAGTTTGTTCCAACTCATAAAGTTCGGCTCAATCTCGGGTTCGAGTTCTAGTACATCCCTATTTCTGATATACTTTAATAGGAATAAAGTCACTAATAATAAAAAGTATTAAAAAGGACAGGACATTTAATGGTAAATTCTACTCTTGTAAATGACTGTTTGTTGGTCCTTATGGATCAGTTGGTAAACACTATATGAAAAATGTCACCAACAAACTCATTCACTACTGTACCATTAGATTTCTAAACATAACATTTTAATCATTGACATGTCAGCAATTATGATTGGAGCAATCAATGGCAATTTAGCCAGAGGCAAAGGGCAAGGCCCATTAAGTACTAAGTAGGGTATACATGGGGAAAAGCATTTAAACCTTATTCAGCAATCTGCTATATGAGTCTTTCATAATACCAGATGCCGTCAATGAAAAAGAATTTGGAGAGCAGCTGTCGCGTGACCGACAGTTAATTGCTAGCGTTGAATGGTAGGTTGGAACGAAAAATTCGTCCATGTGTACCCAGCGTTAGACCTTATAATATTGCAGGACTATAAATGCCATATATCCCAAATAATGTCATTACTTCCTGCATGGGACTAAGCAAATATTTAGGGCAGTTTAATTAAGCCAACAGTGGCCCATTGGTATTAGTTAACCCTCTGTGATACATACATATTATGCTTTGATTGGTACAGAAAAGGCTGATAGTTTATGGCATGGAAAATACATCGAATTTTATACAGTAACATGGCTGGCTTTAGATACTTATGTGCGGGTGAGATTCACCCAGAGCGGCTCAGCCTCTGGTAAATCCCGTTTGTGAGATTTGCCCAGAGCATTTGAGGCTCTGGGTGAATCTCCCTACTTATCGTTTAAATGTTGCTAATTTTATCCCAACTAATCAGATCTTATTTAACATTTGAAAGTTAACATCTGATTGGTTGGGGTAAAATGACCACCATTTTAAACGATAACAACTTTTATTAAATCTCTGTGTTAAATTTTTAATTTGTTTGTATTTTTCAAAACACATTTCACCTCTAGGGGAGCAAGATTGAAACAAACTGAACTACCTCACACCGAAACATGCAGAGTTTCACATTATAAGATATATAACACTGCCTAATAATCCCTAAATGTCACACATTGTAGTTTGGCACATCTCAGCCAGACATACTGTTCTACGTTGATGTGCTGATGGATCCAAAACTCACAAATTCCACCCCTGTCATGACAACAGCAATCACTTTCCTCTCCATCACTGCCAAATCTTTGATTCCCCAACACTCCAAGGTACAGTTAACAATAAATTAACAGCACAAGCAGATCATCGTAGTTTCTAATATTGTCCAACGGTTTTGCACCACTTACCTGTGCCGGCGCTTACAAGCAATGAATTGGTCGATGGGTTGGTCGGTAGTTTGCCATTACTGAGTTGTTTTAATCTTTTCAGGTGTGATTTTCCATTATAGTGGATCTGAGCTTGAGCTGCTGAGTTAAGTTGGATATTGCACACCTCACATAGTGAGAACAGAATCTTCTTCTTCTCGTTAGTAAACTGGTGATCTGTCCGTTCATTCCAAGACACTTTCTCCTCGAAGCAGCGTAGAAGCACAGCAGTGCTCATCCTCCCATTTTCAAACACATAGTCAGGACTTAACGGACGCTTCATGGCTGGAAAATAGACAAAAAGAACATCAATGGTTACTCGTGTTGTCAGCAAAGAAATAAACCTTTACCAAACACATAACATTCGACAGGTCTAGTATTGGAAAACTTAGTTAGAAACATGTTTAATTTTAGACATTCACATTAGTCCCTGCCCTGAATAGCTTACATTCTAAGTACCATATCAGTGAGTAAATCCACACAAAGAAGAATAATCAAACTCTACTCAAACGTTGCCTTGGGTAGATTTAAATTCATGAATTTATTTTACATTTAAACCCATAAGAGCTACAAGTCATCAGCAGAGCTAAAAAATCAAAAGCCTGTTATGCTACAGTGGCTCATACAGATGTGGACAAAAAGTGGACGTGGCTTAAAAGACTTCAAGCTTCATACAGTGAATCCACTTTGACTTACGTTACTTCTGTGGGTTGCTGATAAAAATGAAAATTCTGCACATAAAAAATACCCATCTTAAGGTGGCCATAGATGCAACAGCACGGTTGTATGATTGAATGGGTCAATAAAGACAAAAAATGGAAACTTATACAATAGGAAAAATCTGTCCATACACTGGTTGCTGATCATACAATACCCGGATCATTACAACCGGGTTCATAGTGTGTATGGCCAGTGTGTATGGCCATCATCAGCGGGGGTGGTTTGGTTGGAGTTAATGGATGTGGCCTTTCCCCCGTTATATCTATAAACATACCCCCAAACATCTACAGTACCCATGTCCTTTCTCAGCCTCCCAGTCTGCTCTCTACTTTTGTTGAACTCTATTCAATATGGATCCCTGAGCTAATGCTGGGAGCTCTAGATTAGCAGAAACATTTGTTCTAGATGATTTATCGATGCCCTGCAGTACCTGTGTGTGTTGAATTATTATTTTTCTTTGTTAGCATTTGAAAGCAAAATGTACTATGAAAGTGCAGTGCATATCCCAATTATTCAAATGCCAAGATAAAGAAATCAAGCGGTTAGCTGTTCTAACATACAGCGTGCTCCATAAATATCAAAGAGGAAAAGATGGCATTGTGCAAACAGGAGGCTTTGTGTTGGCTCTTTTAATACCACTTCCCCAAATCTGCTTTATTCCAGACACAGTGATTAAAATAATGGCTATGATTTGGGGTAACTGTTTTCCAATTAATGTAACTTAACTTTCATCTTTCAGTGTTCTGGGAGATTCATCTAGTTAGTATATATTCAGGGTTATTCAATAAAAGTTTTTATCGTTAAAAATTGTGCTAATTTTGCTCCAACCAATCAGATGTTAGCTTTCAAATGTTAAATAATATCTGAATGGTTGGGGCAAAATTAGCACCATTTTTAACTATAAGTAGCCGAATTTACCAGGGAGCGCAGTGGGCACCTTTCTCCTCTTAAAGTCCTACTTACCAATTTACGATCGGTTAGCGCAACTTTAAGCCTCAGTTTGTGGCGGCTGCGTGAGAATTGGAAGAAACTCTTGCAAAGCCGTCATAAGCCTATATACCAGAGGCTGCACGGCTGATTGCACGTAAGTATTTAGCGCCAGCAAATAGTTGGCATTAAATACATACGTGCGGGTGAGATTCACCCAGAGACGTGCAGCCTCTGTTAAATCCCATACGGGAGATTTGCCCAGAAAGCTTGCGGCTCTGGATGAATCTCCTTAAAGAACGTTTATTAAATCTCCCTGATTATATATTATTCTGCCACGTCAGAAGGCAAACTGATGTAAGGAATTCTGTTTCCATGATTTTCCGTGACAGAGCGTAAAAATGTTCCATCCGCATTGTAAACAAATGCATCTCTGTGTTACCCATTGACTCCCTCTGCTTTAAAGGGTATATACACTGGAAATTAGTTTTTTTTTAAATTGCCCATTAGTGGAAACTATAATTCATCCAAATATCACTGTACCATTTTTTTGTTGATCTGCCCCCTATTTCATCAGGTATCCAATCTGAAACATCTTACATTTCAGCATTTCTGTAAGCAGTTTTGCTGTAGCAGGAATGGTTTGACAGTTGGTGTGCTGTATGCAGTATTAACAGTTGGTATGTGGGAAAATAGTCAGGTCAGTGGTCAGAGCCTGAGCAAAACAAGTATTGTATTGAAGGCATGCAGCAACACACACACCTCAGAGCAAGTGCTACTTACATG
Source organism: Hymenochirus boettgeri (assembly GCA_019447015.1). Taxonomy (NCBI): domain Eukaryota; kingdom Metazoa; phylum Chordata; class Amphibia; order Anura; family Pipidae; genus Hymenochirus; species Hymenochirus boettgeri. The sequence continues at coordinate 74,929 of JAACNH010000946.1, read as the reverse complement.
TATTAATTTGTAGATTAAGATGACACAAAGTCATTTTTTCAGTATACATACACTTTAAGGAGAACATTGTAAATGACACAACTCTGTGTGACCCATTGACTCCCTCTGCTTTAAGGAGAACATTGTTGACAAACACATCTCTGTGTGGTCCTAACAACTGAGTCACTAGGCACCAGATTGTGAAATTCTAATCTTTCCATAACATGTTACTGCTGTTGCAGCTTTAATAATGATCAGCAACTTGAAAATTAGTTTCATGTATATTCAAGGTAAGAAGAGCATCCCATCACCCATTATAGTGGGTCTCGGTGGATGTAGGTCAAAACAGTATTTGGTTTCTGTCCATCCTCATCAATATCTGTCCAACTACGTTCAGATCTAATTGGGAAAATATGGATATTTCCATCACTTATACAGAATAATGATCAGTTAGTTCTGCCAAGAAAATCGTCTGACCAGCTTAAGGGTAAACATCCTGAACTGAACCATCTAGCATTGCAATCTGGTCATCTGGCACAGTTCTGTTACAGTAATATTCTGTGATATTGGTGATGAACAAATGGGCCGCATCTTGTTTTGAAGATTAAAAAAAGAAAAAGCATCAGCCTTTCTTCTTAGTCCTACACAACATGTTCAGTCTAAAAAAATATACGTGATTTAACATGTGACGTGCTTTCATTGTGAAAACCTACTTTCTCTTCATTCACAAACACAAAAATCTTAAAGGAGAAGTAAATATTAAAAGCTTGTGAAGGTTCTCATTCATCCAGGTCATGGTATATCTGTTGTATTCAATTAGATCAACTGGACTTCATGAACTACTATTTATTACTATTGCAAAACTACAGACTTCATTGGATGTCCAGGATGTGGCATTCAAAATGAGCAATTACTTTCTATACAATATTTTCCTTTTTAAAGTCCCGTGATTTCTAGAGATACTGCTAGAGATAGAGGTTATGCTGTTTATTGTGTTAAATACAGTTTCTTAGATCACACCATACCTGTCACTTTCTTCATGCAGCTCTATTTGTTAGCCACATTATAAAAATAAGGTGCATGGTTCCAGAGGGCATTTCTCAGTGTATTGGTGCTATTAGGGAAAACTTGTTGTTGGGGTATTTTCCCCTTGTTTTATACAGTATCTAACGTCATTCATTTCTCAGCTAAGACTCATCTATTGTCAAGCAGCAATTCAGTATTTATAATCAAATCAATTATATCCAAGTTTAGTCAGTTCTTTAGTCTAGCCTCTTGTGTTAGACGTATCTCTTTTTTGGCTCTCAAGATGGAGACCCTGGGGTCTTTTAACTGACAGCACCCACCCTACCAAGGGTTTGGTTTTTAATAGATTGGAATATTTTTGTGGCAATCTATATATAATATAAACCGTAATACACTAACATGGGGTGAAAATGTTTCTTTTCCATTTCTTATATGACTAAGTGTTAGGTCCCACTATCACGCCCAGCAGAGCATACAGGATTTGTGCAATGATCCTGTACAATGATCCTGTACAATGATCCTATACACGTGATTGGAATGCATGCAATATGCACAAAAAGTTGTGCACAAATGCATTCCAATAAGTGGAAACACACCAAATGCATTGCATATCAGATGTGTGATTGGAGCACAAAATGCATGGGGAAAAACAGTGGGACCTAGCCCTAAATCCTCTAGGTGCTAGGTAAGCAGTCGGACATATTAACAGGAAAAAAAAAGTTTAAAATGAAATAAAGTACTAAATTTACAAAACACTAATGTTTAGGGGATAATATAAATGACCCATCCTGTCTGGAAGTGGGAGCTGTCATACTAGTTGTTTTGAATATTGAGCAATATTGAGCTGTCAAATAATTAGAATGAGAAAATACACAGAAAATACTGATAGAAATTGTGGACATACCCTTGTGTCTTAAGAAAGGCTACTTAAATATCAACATAACTGTATTTCTTTATTCAGCTCTAACCTAAATAAAAAACCAGTAGAATCATGGACACTCATAACTCTAATGTAAATATTAAACCAGTAGAATGATGGACACTCATAGCTC